>CACSLK010027838.1:3168993-3194110 GCA_902706635.1 Striga hermonthica | reverse complement strand
CTCTTTCTCTCTCTCAAATCTCTCTATTTCACATAAAAATAGAAAACAGAAGTCACGAGCGCTGCGATCGAAAAACCAAAGCTCACTGGCACCTCTCACACTTACCCTCCGACATCCGTAATTCGATGGAGATGGTGGCGAATTCAGCCCTGGTGGCAAAGGCATGCTCTGTAGTTGTTTCCTCGTCGTCGACACCAGAGCAGACATCCCGCGGGAAAAAAACGACTACGGCAGTGGTGAGGTGAGAGCGAGATATACGGGTGGAGGTCGTCTGACGTAGCCGCGCCAGAGTCGGTCCATGCCCTGTCGGATAACGGTCGGGAGCTGATGGTCCTGCAACTCGGCGAGCGGCGAGGCCACCACTGCCGCCGCACTCATCCAAACGCCGACAATCACCATCTACCTTGTCCCGTCGGACACCTCCACCATCCTCAGTGATGAGCACGACCGAGATTCTGGTCGAACGTCCACCCAGCTCCACCCACATCTGTATGTCCACCCAGCCACACATCCATCCTCCGTCCCAGCCACACTTCTGCCTAGATCCATCTGTTCGAATTTCAATGGCATAAAAGCCTCTTACATTCAACAATTATTTTAGATTAGGGGATTATTCTTTGAAATTTTGATATTTTAGAAGGACTCATATGCAAATTCAAGAATTTTAATTAATTTCAATTTAATGCATGTGTCACATCTGTAGTTTACACAAAGTTTATAAAAAGTATTTTTTTTTCAAACAAATAACTTCATAAACCTCAAATAAATAACATATGATAACCAAATGGTTACAGCTTTACAAGCACCCCAAATGTAGTAACTGATCAAGCACGAAACTAGATAGAACGTAGATCTAAAGGGCAGCAAGCTATCATCCAATCAAAAAAAAATTAAAAACAAGTACCAACAATCACCTTACAGTGCAAAATCAAAAGCTTAATTCTAGATAAATCATAGCTAAGCCCTTCCTGAGAATCCAAACAGCTAGAAATGTCTTCTAATAAATCATCATAATGGATTAATAGAGAGAACTTACTGCAGTTACTGTACTTAGCTTTGGTCAGACCCCAAGCAATAGCCTTCAACCAGTCCTCCTTTTCCTGCAAAGTACCATGAAAGACATTCTGCCACTGAAATAATACAGAGCCTTGCTGATAGAACATGCACTCCACTAAAAATAATCACTGATTGACCTACCTTCTTGGAAAACTCATCCATCTAAAGATGTTCATGCATCTTTTCCTTGGGATTTTTTAAGCCAACAGATTTAGATGATACCCACTCCATCCACTCAGACTTAGCCTCTTCAACAATTTGAAAATCATGAATCCAATCCCCCTTGTATACCCACTTGTTTCTGGCTTTCCACTGGTGCCACAACCAAAAAGCAGAAAGCCCTAATCTCTCTTCTTTCATCACCAAGTGGATAGCAGTACACACCTTAACCCAGCAATTCTGAAACACTGTAAAATCAGCATGTTGAGCACACCAACTAATCCCACATAATTTTCAATAGCTTCTTGCTCTTTGACAGTTAAATAAAATATGGTTCAGATCCTCATCATGCTCTCCACATATAGCACAAATGGAGTCAACATACATACCTCTCTTCAAAAGTTGATCAGCAGAGCTCAAATACCCAAACCTACATCTCCAAAGAAAAATCTCGATCTTGTGTTTAATCCCCAATTTCCATGTTGTCCTCCACATCTTGGTAATGATTGCAGGATCCATGCTAGAACTAGCTATCTCCTGCATCCTTGTTTTCTGTTGTATGATGAACTTATACATTTTCTTAACTGAAAAATGACCTTTAGCATTCCAGTGCCAAATCAATCTATCTGGACCAACCACAGCTGAGAGAGGGATATTAAGAATGGTCTCTGCAATGCCATGATAAAAAATCTGATAAATAAGCTCAAAATTCCACTCTCTACTACCCAGTCTCATCAACTCACTCGCTTTATCCACCCTAATCCTATCGTCAGGACAATGATACTCAGACCTAAAGTTAGGGTAATCAGGAATCCAAGGAGAATCCTATATAGAAATAGACATACCATCCGCAACTCTAAACCTAGCACCCCTTTTCAAGAACTTCCTAACACTCAATAAACATTTCCTAAGCCAAGAACCATGAGGCTTGGAAGCAATATAAAACAAGCTACCCTGCCAAAAATATTTACCCTTAATCACTCTGCTCACAAGAAGATTTGATTGGGTAATAAATCTCCAACGTTGTTTCACTAAAAGAGCATCATTAAAAGAAATGAGATCTTTAAAACCCAAACCACCCTTATCTTTTTCTCTCACCAATTTTGTTGGGTTCGATATACTATACGGAACAGAGTTTGCATCGAAATTTAAAATTTTATAAGTATATCTCATAAATACTTATTCCATACATAAGTATAACGATGTCACATATAAGCATCATTTAAAATATATTAACTTTTACTAATTTTGATTTGATATGTAATTTTAAATATAAAATTACCTTAGTTCTTGAACTCCTTCAAAACCGAAAATGGATGAGGAAATCAATTCCCGGTTTGGTAACGTCACTTCTTGTGCTTGTGGTTACTCGCTTTGGGAATCCAAACGTCTTCCCTCTAAATGTATCCACCTTTCGAATTCCGGTTCCGACAATAGCTTCTTCGCTAGTAGAAACTACTCGGTTTTTCAATAAGTATGGAATATAAATTTATAAGGAAATTTTACAAGAACTTTTCTTGTTTTACACTCAACTCTTTGAATGTTCTCTCTTGGAAGAAATTTTAGTTCAAGATTTAGCAATTAATGTGCAAACATTTTGCACCTATTTATACTAAACATTTTAGCATAAAATAATCAATATTTGATATTTATTTATTTTAAATAAAATCAGATTTTATTTAAAAATTCATACCAAATATTGACTTTTAATTAATAATGTGGAGTGGTTCTTAACCACCATCAACCACCATTATTTTGTCTCTTCATTATTTTAACCTTTAATCAAATTAAAGATGAACTAATAAAATATTAATTCTTGAAAACATTTTTCAAGACTTTATTATAATAATCATTTCTTCCAATTTCCTTATTTAATAATCATATTATTATTTGGATTTGAAATTTAAAATCCAATTTTAAATTCCAACTATTAATTAGTAATTCCATTAATTACTAAATTAATATCCAAAATTCAATTAATCAATCCAATTGATTAATTTAATATATTCCTTTAAATGACATCTAATCAAATTAGATTTGTCAATTAATTCTAACTCTTTAGAATTACTATTTGAATTTTACCTTCATTCAAAAATTGGTGTGACCTTTTAGGTTCACAATTAATACTAGTAGTGGGTTTACAACTCTTTGTAATTTGAGTTAATCTTATTAACTCTTATTCATGAATTAACTCTTTAATTCAAGAACCCACATATCATGGGAACATCTAGCAAGTAGCATGAATCTAGTATTAAGTGAATATCGAGTAAACCTATTTTGATTACAAGTCCATACATGTAAAATCCTTTCGACATCCAATATCCCGATTAAATCTTTGGGTATGATTTTGTCGAAACCCAAATTGATTTAATAACTATGATTCCATTTCAAGTTTAGTAATTCGTTTATGAATCTCTATTCATCCCGCCTTGGCCAAGGACTTTGAATTACTAACTATGAAATACATAGGAAATTCACTTATCTTCATAAGTGTCGAATCCTTTGTTGGCCACCGACAAACTTACATACATATTAATATAATACCCAAAATATTCTTTTATACGATTGTGCTAGCAATCAAAAGGATAAATCAAAGTAAAATATAATATGCACAAAGTTACCATCGTGCCTCAAGAGGATCAATCATGTACTATTGTAACATGAAAATTCTTATTCGACAGTTAAACTTTCATTAAGAATTTTCATACGGTCATGTTCAGTGAACTTGTTCTCTAACAAGCACCCATATATATGTATTTGCGTCCCACGCTAATGTTAATTGAATGCAACATTTTTATCCGATAAGCATATATACTATGTGCAAGTCTTTTCTGGATTATTCGATATCCCATCTCGAAATATCCAACAAGTTGGAACTGTATTTAAGATCACAACTTTCAAGATATGTTCCGTGATCACCATCTCTATGCGCAGCTATATCTTATAGCTATAAGTGATCTAGGGACTTTATCTTAAGTGAAAATATATGATAAATGCTTACTCTTAAAATAAAGTAATGCCTATTATTTAATATAATTCCAATAGATTGTATTTACAAGTAGAATACGTCCAATCTGATTGGAACACCGGGTATACTACTCTAACAATCTCCCACTTGCCCTAGTTCCAATCACTCATGTATCTTAGACCCATCTTCTCAAGATGTCCTTCGAACACTTTCTGTGATAAAGGCTTAGTTAAGGGGTCTGCTATATTTTCTGCTGAGTCGACTCGCTCCATTACCACGTCGCCTCTACCAATGATTTCTCTAATTAAATGGTATCGTCTCATAATGTGTTTGGATCTTTGATGAGATCTTGGTTCCTTTCTTTGTGCAATAGCCCCGTTGTTATCACAATAAATCGTTATTGGATCAACAACAGATGGTACTACACCCAAACTCTTGGATAAAGTTCCTTATCCAAACAGTTTCCTTTGCAGCATCAGATGCAGCAATATATTCAGCCTCTGTAGTAGAGCCAACAATCGTTTCTTGTTTGGAACTTTTCCAACTAACTGCTGCTCCATTCAGAGTGAATAAGTATCCAGACATTGATTTATAGTCGTTTTTATCGGACTGAAAACCAGAATCTGTAAAGCCTTCTAGTTTCAATTCTCCATTGTCGTATACCATAAAGATATCCTTAGTCCTTCGTAAGTACTTAAGAATCATCTTAATGGCTTTCCAGTGTTCTTCACCTGGATTAGACTGATATCTACTCGTTACACTTAGTGCATGAGCAACATCAGGTCTTGTACATAACATTGCATACATAATGCTACCAATAACAGATGCATAAGGTATATGACCCATCCGTTCTCTTTCTTCAGGTGTCTTTGGAGACATCGTCTTAGAAAGAGAAACCCCATGACTCATTGGAATATATCCACGTTTAGATTCTTCCATACTAAACCTTTTTAGTACCTTATTTATGTACGTAGACTGGGATAGTCCGATCATCCTTTTAAATCTATCTCTATAGATTTTTATCCTTAAGATAAAGGATGTTTCTCCCAAATCTTTTATGGAGAACTATTTAGACAACCATGTCCTTGTTGACTGCAACATCCCTGCATCATTCCCAATGAGTAGGATGTCATCAACATATAGAACAACAAATACAACTGCATTTCCACTAACCTTCTTATAAACACATGGTTCATCTGGATTCTGATGAAAATCAAACGTTTTGATTGATTCATCAAACCTAATGTTCCAACTCCTCGAAGCTTGTTTAAGTCCATAAATGGACCTTTGAAGCTTACAAACCATTTGTTCGCTCCCACTGGATATGAAACCCTGTGGTTGTTTCATATAAATATCTTCCTTAATGTTTCCATTAAGAAAAGCAGTTTTCACATCCATTTGCCATATCTCGTAGTCATAATACGCAGCTATGGCTAGCATTATCCGAATAGATTTAAGCATTGCTACTGGTGAAAAAGTTTCCTCATAATCAATTCCTTGTTTTTGATTATAACCTTTAGCAACCAGTCTTGCTTTAAAAGTATTTACTTCTCCATCTACACCACGTTTTCGCTTGTAAACCCATTTACAACCTATGGGTACAATACCCTGTGGTGGATCAACCAAAGTCCATACTTTGTTTAAATACATGGAATCTATTTCAGATTGCATAGCTTCTTGCCATTTATTTGATTCAATGTCCGACATTGCCTCATCATAGCTTATTGGATCATTATCCAAAAAGAGTCCCTCTTCATTGTTCTCTAACAATAGGTACAGCCTCTCAGACGGCCTAGAAATCCTTACAGATCTCCGAAGAGGTTGTGTTTCAGATGGTCCAGTCTCTACTGGTATGTTATTTGTGGTACTTTGTGGAATTTCTTGTGGTTCTTCATTAAGTTCTACAACTCCGCTATTCTTTGAGAGAAACTCTTCCTCTAAGAAAACAACATTCCTCGAAACAAACACCTTTTGTTCGGAGGGGTCATAGAAATAGTATCCAATAGACTCTTTTGGATACCCCACAAATTTACATAAGATGGATCTCATATCCAACTTACCTCCCACTAGCTGCTTCACATAAGCAGTACAACCCCATACTTTCATATACTTGTATGAAGGTGTTTTGCCACACCATATCTCATAAGGTGTGCTGGGTACAGCTTTACTTGGCACTCTATTCAAAATATGTGCTGCTGTTTCTAAGGCATAGCCCCAGAATGAAAGAGGTAAAGTAGTGGAACTCATCATTGATCGAACCATGTCCAACAATGTTCGATTCCTCCTTTCTGAAGCCCCATTGAGTTGTGGAGTTCCAGGAGGTGTCCACTATGAAATAATCCCATTATCTTTTAAATAATCAAGAAACTCATTGGTCAAATATTCACCTCCTCGATCCGATCGAAGAACATTAATACTACGACCAATTTGTTTCTCCACTTCATTTCTGAATTCTTTGAACTTTTCAAATACTTCAGATTTGTACCTTAATAGGTATACATAACCATACCTTGAATAATAATCAGTAAAGGTTATGAAATAGTGGTAGTTCCCCTTGTCAATAACATTTAGTGGTCCACATACATCTGTATGGATAAAATCCAACAGACCTTTAGCTCGCTCCACTTTTCCAACAAATGGTGATTTAGTCATTTTTCCTTTAAGACATGACTCACAAGTAGGCAACCTTTCCTCTCCCCTAAGGTCGAGTTTTGGTCTCAATTTGTGAATCCTCTTTTCAGATATATGACCTAATCGAGCATGCCAAATTGTGAATGAACTATGATTATCTAATTTTCTTTTATTTTGTTGAATGGTTAGGATGGAACTTTGTGGTGTAATGGTATATAACCCATTTGTCAAATTTCTGGAATATATAAAAGTTGTATCTTTGAAAATGGAACATCTTCCATTCTCAATTACAAACTTAAAACCTTCTCTATCCAATATTGGAATAGAAATAATGTTTCTTATAATTTCCGGAACATACAAACAATTTGTAAGACAAATTTTTACATCATTATTTAAAGCTAGATAAACAGTCTCAATTGCTTTGGCAGCAACCTTTGCTCCATTGCCTATCCTTAGGATTGTTTCTCCATCTTCTAGCTTATTACTTTTTGCCATCATCTGCAAATCATTGCAAATATGTGAGCCACAGCCAGTATCCAATACCCAAGAAGAATCGTTAACTGATAAGTTAACTTCAACAAAATAAATACCTGAACTTTTCAGGCTAGCAAGATACTCCTTGCAGTTCCTCTTCCAATGCCCAGTTTTACCACAATGATAACATTCATGACTCGACTGAGGATTAACCTTCTCTTTGTTCTTATCTTTGTTGTTATATACCTTCTTATTAGGTTTATTGGGAACCTTTCCCTTTGTCTTCCTTTTCTTAGACTTCAAAGTCTTTGATCCAGAAGAGGATCCAACAAGAAGCACCAGCTTTTTCTTTTTAATCATGGATTCAGCCGTCTTTAACATGTTCACTAATTCATGGAGAGAAGTCTCCATATTATGCATGTTAAAGTTAACAACAAAGATGTCAAATGACGGTGGCAGAGATTGCAAATCCACATAGAGTTCATTATCCATAATGACTCTAAGGGATGAAAGCCTTTCAATAAGAGCTATCATCTTCAGCCCATGATCATGAACTGAAGAGCCCTCAGTCATACGACACCTGAAAAACTCCTTAGATATCTGATATCTAATTTGCCGAGTCCTTTCACCATACAACTCTTGTAGGTGAAGCAGGATATGAGAAGCATTATCCAATAATTCATTCTGTCTCTATAACTCATTTGACATTGATGCTAACATGTAGCACCGAGCTTGGAGATTGTCATCAACATGACATGAGTATTCTCCATACTCATCAGAAGTCTGATCCTCGGGTGGAGGAGGAGGGGCTTTGTCCAATACATAGTCCCTTTTTTTCAGACTGTAGAACAATTTTAAGGTTCCTCAGCCAGTCATTAAAATTGGGTCCAGTTAATTTGTTTTGTTCTATGATACTTGCAATTGGATTCTTAGCCATTTTAGTAGAGTGATCTACAAAACTAACGAAACAGAAAATAATCAGACTATGGAATTCATATTCATTTAATATTAGGTCTTTAATATTAAATGTCTCCCACTATTTTAATTAAAACCCCATTTTAATTATGAAAATGTAATTTTCGTAGTGGGCTTGAAGTCCAATATAATTATTCCATATCCCCAATTTATGAGTACTCATGAAACAATTATATCGGTAGTCAACTTTTTGACAATTGTATCAATATACAACCTTCAAGATATTTTGCCTCACTTTTCCTTATATACCTCAATTTTATGACAGTATATATTACTCAGTGTCAAATTAAACCCATCAAACATTCATGATAACGACCCATCAGAATGTCCCACGACTCATGGTCAACATAAAAAGGAATTCGTTTCACGAGTATCTCTATACTTAGTAGGGATCACAACTTTCGACACAAAACCACCCCACGACTCATGGTCGGTGATAAAGCATCGTAGCATCTCATGTCGTTTACTTTTGATGGAAGGCTTGGATTAATAAGTTCCAACTTATTTTTATCCATTATTGATTTGATATAGAATTAATCAAATTAATTCTTTAGGGTTCCTTAGATCTCATTCATTACCATCTTTACATTTATTTACCGCAATATTCATTGCATGAATCACAAGCATAAATAAACCTAACATACATCTAATGCATGCATACGGTGGGATGATCATGCCCTTGCCTATACGACCCATTCGAGCCAAAATGGGTCTATGCCTATGTACGTGATAAAACAAATAAATAGAACTACTTCTATTACAATTTATTTTATCTACCCGTACAAGCACAGACCTTCGAGATTTACAACTTGTAAAATTACCCACACATGCTTGGGCCTTTCACATCGAATGGTCTCTACCTTGATCTAATCTTTTGACGATACAAAAATTTAAAATTTTACAAATCATATCTCAAGAGACTCGCATGTCTCGATAAATTACATTCGTTCAATCTCATTGAATAAAATGCAACATTCAAACATATTGAATAAAACATGCAAACATTCAATCATATTGAATAAAAATACAATCATTCATTCATTATGAATAAAAGGTTCATGATCATCCCTAAATTAACCATTCATCACATGAATTCAACATATAAATTCACCAATTTAATATGTTGATGTAGTAATGACTTATATTAAGTCAAAACAGCTCTTTTCTGATAAAAAATCAGTCACACGACTCGTGTGACAAGTCAGACGACTCGTGTGGCATGTCACACGACTCGTGTGACAAATGCGAGAGTGACTTTGAAAATCCTGGGAAGAAATTTAAGTCACACGACTCGTGTCACACCTCACATGACTCGTGTGAGGTGACACGACCAGTCACACGACTCGTGTGACTTCTCACACGGGTCGTGTGACTCCACACGACTGGTCACACGAGTCGTGTCACACTTCTCGACTCGTGTTTTCGAATACTCTATTCGATTTTTAGTCCAGTTCGTGTTTTTAACAATTTTTCAAATCAAAATCTGATTTTAAAGATGTTAATCGTAACGTGGCTCTGATACCACTGTTGGGTTCGATATACTATACAGAACATAGTTTGCAGCGGAATTTAAAATTTTTATAAGTATTTATCTCATAAATACTTATTCCGTACACAAGTATAACGATGTCACATATAAGCATCATTTAAAATCTAGTAACTTTTACTAATTTTGATTTGATATGTAATTTTAAATTTAAAATTACCTTAGTTCTTGAACTCCTTCAAAACCGAAAATGGATGAGGAAATCAATTCTCGGTTTGGTAACATCACTTCTTGTGCTTGTGGTTACTCGCTTTAGGAATCCAAACGTCTTCCCTCTAAATGTATCCACCTTTCGAATTCCGGTTCCGACAATAGCTTCTTCGCTAGTAGAAACTACTCGGTTTTTCAATAAGTATGGAATATAAATTTATAAGGAAATTTTACAAGAACTTTTCTTGTTTTATCACTCTACTCTTTGAATGTTCTCTCTTGGAAGAAATTTTAGTTCAAGATTTAGCAATTAATGTGCAAACATTTTGCACCTATTTATACTAAACATTTTAGCATAAAATAATCAATATTTGATATTTATTTATTTTAAATAAAATCAGATTTTATTTAAAAATTCATACCAAATATTGACATTTAATTAATAATGTGGAGTGGTTATTAACCACCATCAACCACCATTATTTTGTCTCTTCATTATTTTAACCTTTAATGAAATTAAAGATAAAATAATAAAATAATAATTCTTGAAAACATTTTTCAAGACTTTATTATAATAATCATTTCTTCCAATTTCCTTATTTAATAATCATATTATTATTTGGATTTGAAATTTAAAATCCAATTTTAAATTCCAACTATTAATTAGTAATTCCATTAATTACTAAATTAATATCCAAAATTCAATTAATCAATCCAATTAATTAATTTAATATATTCCTTTAATTGACATCTAATCAAATTAGATTTGTCAATTAATTCTAACTCTTTAGAATTACTATTTGAATTTTACCTCTTTAGAATTACTATTTGAATTTTACCTTCATTCAAAAATTGGTGTGGCCTTTTAGGTTCACAATTAATACTAGTAGTGGGTTTAGAACTTTTTGTAATTTGAGTTAATCTTATTAACTCTTATTCATGAATTAACTCTTTAATTCAAGAACCCACATATCATGGGAACATCTAGCAAGTAGCGTGAATCTAGTATTAAGTGAATAGCGAGTAAACCTATTTCAATTACAAGTCCATACATGTAAAATCCTTTCGACATCCAATTTCCCGATTAAATCTTTGGGTATGATTTTGTCGAAACCCAAATTGATTTAATAACTGTGATTCCATTTCAAGTTTAGTAATTCGTTTATGAATCTCTATTCATCCCACCTTGGCCAAGGACTTTGAATTACTAACTATGAAACACATAGGAAATTCACTTATCTTCGTAAGTGTCGAATCCTTTGTTGGCCACTGACAAACTTCCATACATATTAATATAATACCCAAAATATCCATTTATATGATTGTCTTAGCAATCAAAAGGATAAATCAAAGTAAAATATAATATGCACAAAGTTACCATCGTGCCTCAAGTCTAAGGATCAATCATGTACTATTGTAACATGAAAATTCTTATTCGACGTTAAACTTTCATTAAGAATTTTCATACGGTCATGTTCAGTGAACTTGTTCTCTAACAAGCACCCACATATATGTATTTGCATCCCACGCTAATGTTTATGGAATGCAACATTCTTATCCGATAAGCATACATACTATGTGCAAGTCTTTTCCGGATTATTCGATATCCCATCTCGAAATGTCCAACGACTTGGAACTGCATTTAAGATCACAACTTTCAAGATATGTTCCATGATCACCATCTCTATGCGCAACCATATCTTATAGCTATAAGTGATCTAGGGACTTTATCTTAAGTGCAAATATATGATAAATGCTTACTTTTAAAATAAAGTAATGCCTATTATTTAATATAATTCCAATAGATTGTATTTACAAGTAGAATATGTCCAATCTGATTAGAACGTCGGGTATACTACTCTAACAAATTTGTCCCACCCCACCTAGTGAATTATTAGCCCCACCAAAAATCTGCAATAATCTGACACAATTTTTTAACAAGAGACACTGGGACTTCGAAACAAGACATAATGTAAGTGGGAAATGCATTCAATACTGCTTTAATCAACACCTCCTTACCACTCTCACTCAAAAACTTATTCTTCTAACTCTGAATCGAAGACACTCACATGTAACGCCCCGTTATTTTTAAGTGAAAATACGAATTTATTTTTCCAAAAATTAGAGTTAATTTTTTAAAAATCAATTCAAAAATTTATTTAACGGGCGCTACTCAAAAATTCACATAACCAAAGCTAAGATCACACTTAACTAAACTGGGAAACAACCATCCAGAACATAATTCATCTCATGTCAACAATCAATCATACTTCAACAAATATTGGACCATATGAAATAATCCAATAGTCATAACATAATCAAATCCCAAGTTCAAATTTCAAACATGATTAATAATTCCCAAAAATCAAACATGGTAAAATCTCCAGAAAAACAATAATAACCATGCTGACAAGAGAATATATACTACATAAAAGTGGAAGCAAGTAGAATAGTTCAATAGTACATAATGATCCTGCTTCGCTTGTCTTATGGCCACGGCCACCAGCTCAACCTGAAAAGAGATATAATAGTGGGGGTGAGTGAACACTTGCTCACTGTGGGATACCGTGTAGTATAATTAATATAAAGACTTAAAATCATAATCGCAGCATGAACACAAATCGACTAGTTTATCCCCCCCTAACATAGCCTTATGCTCATGTGATCACACCTAACCTGTCAATACAAGAAAGACTGGATTACCTGTCAATACAACAAAGACAGGAGCAACTGTCGATACAACAAAGACAGGAGCAAGTCGTCGATACACCATCGCGGAGTCAGCTCTCTAAAGGCTAGAGTTAGACCTCATAGACTACCGGTTGACATGCATACATTGATTATCAAGCCAAGCATTTATAGAAATTAACATACATGGTAAGGTTTATCAATACCCACCTGATCAGTTTCTAGCAATTGAACAAACAGTCGGTCGCTGGTAGGCTGAGGTTTGACTCCTCAAACACCTACAATTAGTTCAAGATAATATTCCAAAAAAATACTTATCTTAAAACTCGAGAATTGATATGAGAACTCATAATTAGTCGAAAAATTATATACTAAGTAGCTTGTGGAATTTTTTTTTTTTTTTGGAATTTGGAACTCATGGATTCTAAAAGAACACTTAGAAATATAAATTAAAAAGACTCAAGGTTTGACACAGAAAACAAGATCAACCGGCTCACGAAACGGTTACAATAATTAAGTAGCATATAAAGTATGATGAAAAAGTAACATGTAGCTAAACCAATCCAACGTTCTCATTCTTTTTCAAATAATATTACAATGTCCTCTTAATGAAAATAGTAGTATAAACATGAGGGATATTTGCAATAATAATCTCCAAGTAAAGCAAAATAGTGAAACTATATATATATATATATATATATATATATATATATATATANNNAGAGAGAGAGAGAGAGAGAGAGAAATGATCATATAAGAATGATAAATAATAAAATAAATAAGAATGAATTTATACTATTGGACAGGGGCAGCTCTTGGGCCAGGCAAGCAAGGTTGTATCTAGGGCCTCAAATTTTTAAGGGCCTCATATATATATATTTATATATATATATATATATATTGGATGTTATATATTTGGATTGGGCTTGGCCCAATCTATTTACATAAGTCCATATACGTAAATTTTTAAAAGGTTTGAGCAAAGGTCGAGGCTTAAGGACATTAACTAATTCTTTATTTAAAAACAATTCCATTAACGGAACTGAATATATAGAATTCCATAAATGTACTAGTTAGAAGTTATTTATTATACAACCAATTCAAAATTTAAATAAATAACAATTTCTCTCTCTCTTATTGATAGTCCATGGTTGCAAATTGAAATTGCAAAATGATTTTGCAAAAGATTGTTCTCATGTTAGTGGACGACCGAGTGCAGCGGCGGACGCAGAATTTTCTATGATCCTGGGCAATATGAAATAAAGAAATTCTATTTTTTTTTTTTTTTAAATTCACTTCAGTTAAAAAAAAATGATTACAACTTTCGGCGGGCCGCATATGAAGGGAGATTTTCCAAAAGCTCGCTAAGTTCAGTGCTCTTTGAATTTTCGCTCAGTTCGATGCTTTTTGAATCTTTGATTATCGAACTTACTTTTCTTTTTAGACGGCAAAAGAGTTGAAGAATCCTCTAAATTTGACACCTTTCGAAAGTACTTCTCCTTACTTTTCCATTAGTGTAACTGTGTCAATCAACAATTGATTTCAATTAATATAAGAAATTACCAATTCAAACTTCAACATCTAACAAACTCATTTATAAACAAAAATCAATTCAAGACCGAGACCAAATTCAAATCTCTAACATTCTTTTTTTTTTTCGCAGATCGAAAGAAATATATGTATCTATATAATATATATATATATATATATAACTCATAAAGAATGTACAGTGGGGCTCTATGAAAGAGCAATAGACCTCAACTACAAGCATGCAGCTGAGTGAAAATAGGCAACAAGCCTAAAGAAGTAGCAAACCTAAAGCTAACAGCATAACAGAAAAATCAAAAGAAAGACTTGACACTCCCAAATCCAAAGCCTAGATGACAAACAAAACAAGGGGAGCACAACACCAACCATTAACAGAAACAAAATATAATCAGACTTACCAGAGCAGCACTGCTAAGCTAGCCTACTGACCAATGATAGAACTGATAAATATAAACAAACAACAACAAAATAAAAAACAGAACCAAAAGCTAGAACAAACACTTAGCCACAAGGATAAAGGGACAAATTAAGACCCCTCAGAACCAGGTGGAGTCCTTCTGAGCTCCTCAAAAATCTCAACATTCAACAAACCTATTTATAAACAAAATTTGAATTCAATTCAATTATTGCAAACAAAATCGGAGTTTAAAAAAATGATAATTTGATATGAATACTAGAACATATAAAACACTAAACCCATTTATAAACAAAATTTCATTTCAATTATTGCAAACAAAAATCTGAGTTTAAAAAAAAAAAAAAATTGATAATTTGATATGAATACATAAACATATAAAACACTTACATTAGAACTAGAGCGGAGAAATCTCGATCAAACAAATCAAGCAACAATCCCGTATTCGGTATTCCCGTTCCCGCAACAGTCTTAAGAAAAAAAAATCTTTTGGATGAAAAGCGGATGAAATAATTGGGTGGTGTTCAAACTGCAAAGTAATTTTGAAAGTGATGAATCTTTTTTTCCCCAAAAGAATTGGGGATCTTGTCTATTCTTACTTCTTCGCAAGTGAGTTATGTTCTTTTTCTTTTCTTTTTTTTTTTCTATATTTTCTGCTGTGTCTGCGTGCGTGTAGGGTTGGGGTTATTTTTTGTTTTTTCTTTTAACCAAAACGATGTCGTTTTGGCTTAAAAAAATTTTATTAATGAAAGCCAAAAACGACGTCGTTTTATCTGTTAATTAAAAAAAAAAGTTTCTTACCTGTCATCTTCTTCCTTCATTTCTGCGCGTACAGTCTCTTTTTTTTTTTTTTTTTNTTTTGCCATATTTCACCAAGAAAATTCTATAAACATGTATAATAACCTCTTAGCAACAAAAATTCAGCCTGGGCAATTGCCCAGGCTCGCCTAGGCATAAATCCGCCCCTGACCGAGTGCCTCATGCTTGAATTGCCTAGAAGAAATTTTTTTAGATTTTGCAAATAGGTGTTCTGGTATATTTATTTGCCTTTTTTGATTGATTTATGTTGTTTCTGTTTCTTTTTAGTAGACCAGAAGATGATAAGATTTGTTAATATTGTAAATAAATTTATTTGTCCAATTTGTGTTTTCTTTTTATTAGTATTTGTCTATATATTTTGAAAAATGCTACATATACATAATAAATGTACACAGAGGTGTACATAACTTTCACATGGTGTAGGGTCCACTTGATTTTTTATTTTTGGTGGGTCCCATACAATGAGAGTATTATGTACACCCTTATGTACACTATTATATACTTGTAGCATTACTCATAAATTTTCTTAATTAGTATTGTAAATAAATTTATTCATATATTATTCTATCATTCTATCTATGATCAGATTTGTTAAACGAACTATGAAGGGCTAACTCAAATTCGAATCGGGAAGTCCAAAAAAGAAAAAGAAAGAAAAGCAAGAGATATTAAAAAAAATAAAAATATAAAAATACGATTACGGGCCACTCTTAAAAAAATCGTCTGGGGCCTCCAAATTTCAATATATAAATGGTCATGATCAAGTCAATTATAAACATAGCAGTCAAACATGTTGTGACAATTTTGTAAATAAACTTACAATTCATGGTCTAATGTATACATTTGACAAAAAATAAGGGTAAATTGATAACTAACATTTCACACCATAATACACATACCACACAAGTGGGTCCCACCACATTACCACCATCTCCTTTTCTCTCACACACATTTATCACGTACCATATCCATTAGCCCGCCTCTGCTCTATGACACACACCTGTCGCCTCCCTCCGCCCAATGCCGCCGGTCGCCACCCAGTGTCGCTCGCCGCCGCCCACTGCCGCCCGCCGCCTCTTTTGCACCGTATCTCTATTTTTTTCGCATTGACGAAATCCTCTCCACATCTCTGTCCGACGCCGGTCGTGTCCTTTGTCCCGCCGGCCGCGTTCCTCTCGTCGGTTGCGTTCTCCTCTCGCCAACCGTGTTCTCCTCTTCATATCGCACCAGTACTTGCCCTGATCTTCCATCTGTCGATGCCATGGCCGAACTCGATTTCTGTGAAGCTGCCGAGAAATACTTTGCAGCATCTCGATTCATGCCGATGTGGCCGACCTCAACCCGGTGGTCATCATCACATACAGGCAGCCCCATATGCGAGCAGCTGCGGTAGGTTCAATTGAAGGATGAGAGATGGAAGCCATGGCCAGACGCCAGAGGCGCGCGAGACACACACGTTGCAGAAGCCGGCGACGAGACAAACCACCGTCGGGGTCGCGTCAATTTTTGCCCGTCGCCACTAAGACGTCGCCTCCACAGCCTCGCTACTCCGGTCGCCGGCAAGAATGCTGTAGAAATCTGAATTTTGAATTTGGGAGTTTGATCTCATTGTGAGAATTTGATATGTTTAAAGGACTTAATAGCAATTTTTGGAAAATTATAATATTAAAATTCACTTTATTGGTTGAATATGTAATTTATCAAAAATTTAATTATTGCGCACATTATTGTTCAATAATTACACATTACTGATAAGCGAATTGCACTATTCAACGAACTGTAATTCTTTAAGGGCGTCCCCAATGGTTGGCTATTTGGCTAACTATTATGACGTGGACAGGGGAAAAGTAGGAGAGAGAGTAGTCACTAGCTACAAACAAATAGCTTATCTATTTCACGTAGCCCAAGATCAAGTGAGAGGAGTATGTGGGTCCAATAGTGTAAAATAGTCATTTTTCTTATCTCTCACATCCACGTCAGCTGACCATATAGCTAGTAATAACTATTACATTGGAGATGCCCTAATAATCTAGTATACTGTTATATAGTTCAGTATTTGGTTTTCTTTTTTTTTTGGTACAATAAAAGAGGCCGAAGCCTAAATAACTTTAAACCAAAACACGCCGGGGACGAGCCACCCCTACGATATCATAGTTCAACCAATGACCAAGATTCGGCGGCGGGGACGTGAGACGATGGAACCCAACCGGGACCCCAGAAGCTAATGAAGCTAACTTATCTGCCGAAAAGTTTCCTTCCCTAAAAATATGTGATACTCGGACGCTCCACTCCTTTTGAGTAAATCTCGAATGGCCTGGACAATTGTTTCATGAATACCAAGATTATCATCGTGTCCTAGGGCCATCGCGACGACACCACTATTATCCACCTCTACCAGCACCTGTCGCGCTCCCAACTCCCAAGCCAATCTAAGACCTTGAAAAAGCCCCCATAATTCCGCCCCAGTTATAGAACAAAACCCCACATTCATGAGGAAACCGCCAAGCCATTTCCCATCCGAGTCTCGGGCTAGCCCTCCCCCACCACCACGTCCGGATTTCAAACACACCGCGCCATCAGTATTAATTTTGATCCAACCCGCCGGCGGAGGTGACCAATGAATTAACAACTCCCCATAACGACCATCCCGAACACCCAAAGCCTTTGAAAAATCTGTGTAAGATAACTGCCTTTCCACGCGGTTAGAAATATCCACAAGCTTCCCCTCAAGCGACATCCCCGACTTTGAAAAAATGGCCAGATTCCTCCAGGCCCAAATACGCCAACAAGCTATGGCAAATGTAGTGTCCCAATTATCCAACCCCACTGAAGCATTGGCCACCAAATTCTCCCATAACCACTCACAGACCTCCTGGGAAAAGAACTCACGCATGCTCGTACTCGGAAGTAGCTTCATCCACATATTACGTGCATGCTCACAATCCCGCAGCACATGGATCGTTATCTCCGGCAGCCCACAAAAGGAACAAGCTCCATCCTCCGTCATATGCCGACGGGCCCGCTCACTATTCGTAAACAGCCGTTCTCTGCCGACCAACCATAGAAAATGACGAACTCACTGAGCCACCGGCACCCTCCAGATGGCCCGCCAAAGAGGCCGGCGATGGTCCATAGACCTCCGTACTAAAGTCTCGTAAGCCATTCTCGTAGAGAACGCACCATTTGGCGTGTATCCCCAGACCAGGTGGTCAGGCCGTGTTGAATGAGTTGGTGGCAGCACAGCCGCGACAAGCAACAAGGTATTGCCCGACAAAAATGCCTCGAATTTCGTCCACCACCAGTCGCCCGCTGCCGTAACGTACGCCGCCACTGGAGCTCGAAGGTCCTCTGCCGGAATCCTCCTTGTCGCCACAGCAATCAAAGGCTCCTGCACATTAAGCCATCTATCCAACCAAAAGCTCGCCTGACGGCCATCTCCCATGGTCCACCGAGCTCCCCTTCGAACCTGCAGCCATACTTTCGCAACAGCTTGAAGGCACACAGAACCTTTAGGGAAATTAAACGCATCTGACATCTCATGCGGTCTCAAATTATACTTGGCACACAATACCCGAACCCACAACTTACTCGGTTGTGTGAGTAGATTCCACCCAAGCTTCATTAAAAGTGCCTCGTTCATCAGACGTGATTGTTTGAGGCCAAGTCCACCACACTCACATGGTTGGCAGATGTCCTGCCACGCCACCAAGTGTGTCTTACGTTGCTCCTTCGAGCCACCCCAAAGAAATGACCGGCCATATTGATCAAGCCTATCACACGTCGACATCGGTAGAGCAACCGTCTGCATGGCATAGTATGGAAGCGAGCCTAGAACAGATTGGGCCAGGGTAGCTCTCCCCACTGCCGAAAGCGACGCTGCTTGCCACCCTGTTAAACGAATTTCGGCCTTTTCGAGAATCCCCGCATAAGTAGCCTTCGTAACCCTACGATGGATCAACGGCATCCCTAAATACGTGCCCAAATCATCAACCCTCTCATAACCCAACCTCGAGGCGATCTCCCGATGACAATCTTCAGCGACCGAAGAAGAGAAAAAATTTGCGTCTTAGCCGAGCTGACCTTCAGACCCGAGGCCAAGCAAAAGCTCTCCAGCACACCACTAACCACATCGGCTTGTCCCGTGGATGCCTCCAAAAACAGCAACAAGTCATCAGCAAACATTAGAAAGGGGACACTTACCGAACCTCTACCAACTGAAATCGGCTTCCACCTCCCACTGGCTACTGATAATCCAATTAGCTGAGCTAGGCGCTCCATACAAAGAACAAAGAGATACGACGACATTGGATCCCCTTGACAGACACCTCTTGTCGGGTTGAATGCCTCACACACTTCTCCATTCCAAAGAGAGTTCATCGAACTGGAAGTCACACAATTCATAATGGCCCTCACTAAGATATCAGGGAATCCCGCCAACCGAAGGGTTTCAAGAATAAAGTCCCAACGTAAGAAATCATACGCTTTTTCAAGATCCACCTTGATGACCATGTGCCCGGTTCCAGTCCGGTGCATCCTCATCGAGTGAATGAGTTCCTGGGCGATTATTATGTTATCCGTTATGTGCCGGCCTGGCACAAAGGATGCTTGTGCTGGATGAATGATGTCCGGCAGCACCAACTTCATACGATTCACCAACACCTTGGTGAACATCTTGTATGCCACATTAAGAAGGTTGATCCGGCAGAATTGATTTATTACAGAAGGCGGCACCACTTTGGGGATCAATACAAGTAAGGACCGATTCAGCTCTGGAGGTAGAGATTCACCCCCCAAATGCGACGGAATAGCTCGCACACAGATGACCCGACGGTCTCCCAATTCTTCTGAAAGAATAGCGCATTCAATCCATCACTACCCGGTGCTTTTAGAGGACCCATCATTTTCATGGCCGCCAGAACTTCACTTTCCCCTATATCCTGAGTCATTGGGTCAAACCTAGACGGCTCCAAAGAGGGGAAACAATTATGTACCACGCGTTCGGGAAATGGAGCTAAATTTGCCGAGAAGATAGCATGAAAGTAGGAGACCGCCATGAGTTTCAGACGTGCCGGGTCATCCACCGAGTGCCCATCAGCATCCAAAAGAGAGAGGACACGGTTACGGGCCCGACGGACTCGCACCTGACGGTGATAAAAGGATGAGTTTCTATCCCCAAATAGCGCCCAATCTCGACTAGATTTCTGAATTAAGCAACTCTTCTTGCAACATGACTTCATCCAGTTCACGATGCAACGATTGCTCCAATGTCACTAGACTCTCTTTAAAGTAGAATCGTTAAGATTTCTGGATTCCCGCTATATGAGCCATCAATTTCTTCTTTCGTTGGAAAATGTTGCCAAAGGTTTCATAATTCCACTCCTTAGCCTTGAAAGCGAAACGAGAGGCAACCTCCTCGAACGGAAGCCTCGGGTGCCACACCTCCTCAAGAAACCTAGGGAAGTCGCTATGAAGTAACCAGGCAGCCACAAACCGAAAGGGTTTACATCCTCCCGTGCTAACCGGACGGTGTCCAAAATTAAGTAGAATGGGCGAGTGATCCGATTGAATACGCGGCAGATAAAGCATTCTACCCTCCATGAATGTATCCATCCATGCTATGTTTACAATAAACCAGTCCAGCTTCTCATAAACGTTACCCCGAGCCCATGTAAACTGATTATCAAGTGCATTGAGTTCGCATAAATGATTATTATTAATCCAGTCCCAGAAGTCGTCGCTAATATTACACCTGGCTAGCGACCCTCCAACCTTCTCAGACCTATGCAAAAGACAGTTGAAATCCCCGCCAATAGCCCACGGCCCCTGAGTTTGGCCCGCTAGATGCTCCAAATCCCCCCATAAACGTTGTCTCAATCCAGGATTAGGCGAAGCGTAAACAAAAGTGGTAGTGCAACTCACTTGTCCCTTAGTCACCCGAGTATGGATAAATTGTCGTCCACATCGTAATATGCAAACATCCACCCCCTCGGGCCATAGTAGCCAAATGCCCCCAGAGAAGCCTACAGCCTCCATACGAAACGAATAAGCAAAACGACTTTTCTTAATAAAATCATCAGCACCGGGCCCACTAATGCGAGGCTCGAGAATGGCAACCACATCTGGTTTATGCTGTTGCACAAGAGACTGAAAGGCAAGCCTAAACGACACAGAGGTCGCCCCCTGAACATTCCAAGCTAATAAATTCATGGAGAAACTACACATTTAAACGGACACGACCACCCTCAAACCAGCTCCTGACCCTCTGTGGCCATGTCACTAATATCATCGTCATCCATACCTGACGGCGGCACACAACCCCTCATTTTCATGCCTTCCTCCTCAGGCCACGGAGACGGCCTACCTGTTGGTGTCGAAGCATGGTCCTCTAACATATCGTCTATCTCCACCCCTGAACCATCTCCGAGCTCCTGATTGAAATCCATAATGTGATCATCAACGATCTGCACTGCCCGATGGCGGATATTGTCCAAACCCGAGCCAACCGATATGCTTAACGGTGTCGAATGTGTCCCAGTTTCCCCCTTGTTCGCATTCCCGATCCGAGAAGGCCCAGCACGATCAACCGCGGATCCCCAGCCCCAGACTCAACACTCCCGGCTACCGTCTTACCCTTGACTGCCGACTTTACCGTGACTGCCCCCTCGGCTGGAACCTTACGGTTAGTTATATGCTGACGTTCAGTAGTTATCTTCTTGCCCTTCGGAACCCCAGCTCGGCGCCACTCTTTCGATCCTACATTTAACCCGGCCCCCTTCGCATGAGTATCACTGGCAACACTGACACTAAACTCCTGTCCAACGTTGACATCCCCCTGTATGTCCACCGAGTCAAAACAATTACCATAAGAAGACGGAAAAGAAGTCCCGCCCATTGCCGCTTTCTCACGGCGTCCCATAGGCTTCCTCACCCGTTGAGGCACTTGCATCCACGGACCGTATAAGGAAAGCTCTCCCTCATTCACCACCGAGTCCCGCTCTTTCTCTCCATGACCACCCTCCGCACGTGGAGGATTGTCCACTGATGACGAAACCTCCACATTACGGGGCCCATGATGCTGCGAGTCTTTATCCCGACACGAGGACGCCTCATGCCCATACTTACCGCAATTAAAGCAAATAATTGGCATATTTTCGTACTCCACCCGCTGCATCTTCCCTTCAATCGTGAAGTGCACGCATAATGGCTTCGAAAGATCTACCAGCACGGTAAGACGTGCGTACTTACCCCTCGTGAGAGACGCAGTCTGGTAGTCAATTTTGACCACCTGGCCTACGATTTTCCCAATTTGACGAAACACCCTTTTGTGATAAAGGTGTACCGGCATTCCTGGGAGTCGAATCCAAGCTACCACCTTAGACAGTTGCGATTTAGTCTCATCAAATTCCAACGACCACGGCTGAACATGAAGATATCCATTCCCCACCACATAAGGACCACCAACGAGTGTACGAACCGCATCCTCATGAGTTGTAAAATGAACCAGATAAAAACCGTTCTCCAAGTCTATCATTTTACACCCCACCATATGGGGCCATATTTTCATCAAACGGTTGTAGAGGACGACATGGGACAACGAATTATCCATGGGCTTAACTATTACAACATTCTTCCAATCCTTCGCTAAAAGGTCATAAAATCTCGGCGCAATACGCACATCCGACACCGAGTGCGAGAAGTCCATCGAGATGTCTTCATCAACACCATCCTCCATATCCTCCTCAGGTTCCACGACCACATGTGGGCCATTCTTACTCACCATGTCCCGAAAACTTAATCTCTTGGGGTTAGCCACCGGCTCATGATGGCTTACTACCGGAGGCTCCACATTAGGTTTCTCTCCAATGGGGTCCGTAACACCGCCAGGGTTACCAGAGTCAAGCGGACGTCGCCGTTTCGAATAGCGACCGTTTACAAGTGGCGGAATAGTTGCTTTGTTCAATACCGGGAACTCCTCATCAACCCCCGAATTAGGGTTCAAGTTTCCGCCAAGAAGGTTAACCGTGTGAGGTGAGCGAGAAGGAGATTGAGACGCCGTGAAAGTACCCCCCGTAGGTGCTCGGGAATGAACTGGGAGAGTCGCCGCGGCGGCGCCTGTAATATCCCGATATTTTACTCGGTATGAATTACGTTTAATTCCGATATAATAATATTATTGTTTATTATTCTCGGAATTAATTAAGTTCAGTCGGGATTACCGAAATTTATTTTCGACGTACCGTTTACGTTCGAAATAATTTTAGTAATTAAGTACTATGTTTAATTAAAGAATTAAACATAGATTGTGATTAATTAAGTCAATTAATCACCTATTATGCCTAAAGCCGTGTGATTTATAGGGAAAATGTCCAAAATTTCAATAAATCGTAACTTTCCTCAAGTAAGGGAAACCAATTTCCTCCTCAATTTTCTAAGATACGTGGCGAGTAAATAAGATGATTAGTCATTAAAGAATTCATGGAAATCAAAAAGTGCCTATATACAAATTTGCCACGCCTCTCCAATGTCACGGCATTTTTCCTTCGGCCGATTATAAGTAGGGGAAGGTTTGGGAAAAATTTCACTATCTCTCCCCATATATATGTTCAGTAGCATATAATAGCCGATAGCAGCCCTTAATTCCATCAATTTTCCTAAGTTTCTTCCCAATATCGCACGGCCATTAAGGACATTGCACGGAGCACACGCGAGGAAGGAAGCTACGTCTATTTTCCGACTTCGATCGTGCAATTAGAAAGGTAATTCCTTCCTCTTGTTAGAATCATGTTAGTAAGCTGATTTCAGAGTTAATTGTTCGGGGAAATTCGAGTAAAATCATGCTTAAAGCCGTGCCTTAGGTCCGACTATTTTAAGTAAGATCATAATCGATTTATGTTCATTTCAGTCCGGCAAATCCCGAGTGTTCAGCGGTTGTTTAACCTTTATTTAATTCATCATGTTCGGTCTGGTAAGTATTGTTGAGTAGAGAGGAAGTTTTGCCGGTGAATTGGCCAAAGCCGTCGCTAGTGCCTATCGCACGTAGCTACGGGCGGCCGCGAGTCATGATATTGTGAATTTAGTATAAGTCATGTTCTTCAGTGTGTTTAAGTCCTAAATTGCTTCAGATTAGTGTTCATATTGAGTTGTTCTGAAGTTGTTGGTTGATTAGTTACTTCGGCCGAGAGACGGCCTATAGCCGTCGACGGCGCACGGGCGTCCGTCACGGTCATTCTTATGTTCAGCATGCCTTAGTTCATGATCAGATCTTAAATGATGATTTCAGTTATATTAAATTCAGAATGTTAAGATGGTCGAGTCATGGCTTAGCATGGTCGAGGATTGTCCGAAGGCCGTAGGCCTCGCACCTAGCGAGTGCACCACGGCAGGGTGCTAGGGTCGTAGAGTCAGATTCAGCCCTTTCATGTTAAATTCAGTTTGTTGCTTATGAGTAGTCAGAACATGTTAATATAAGTCATTTCGGACGGAGAGTATTGCCGGACGGTTGGCAAGGAGTCGACCGTGGCCGCGCTGTCGCACATAGCGGCAGCAGCGCCTCGGCCAGCGCCCAGTGTGCCAGGCAGCGCGCCAGTGCAATGGCGTGCGGCTGTTTGCGCACAGGCAGCGTGCGGGCAGCGTCAGTAGCATGCCAGCCCACTCAGCACGCCAGTCAGCGTACCCGCAACGCACAGCA
>CACSLK010027838.1:3149182-3161929 GCA_902706635.1 Striga hermonthica | reverse complement strand
AGAGAGATAGAGAGTCACGTGAAAGGTGGGATGGGACATGGGTCGGTGGGGGTTGTGTAAGTTTTGGTGGGGTCCAGTGATGGGGAATGATGTAGCGATTGATTTACTCTTAATAAGTGTAAAAATTTGATATATTTTTAGTTGTTGGATTATTTGATCTACTGGTTGTGATTTATTCTTATTAATGCTAAAATATTAAATATATTTTTTATAATATAACTAAAATATTATTTTGATCATTTATGGTGTTTTGATTAGCCGATAGATTAAATCGATTATGTCCGTTCATTTTTAGTGTATGAATCATAAAAATTGAATGCACTGTGAGTGCACGATATATATTATTAGAATATTTGCACATCAATAACCCTCAAATAACATAATAGCTATTAAAACAAACAAATTAAATTTTTAGTTTGAAATTTTATATTTTAGTTCGATTAGATATACTTAGTTAAAAATCACAATTATTTTAGTTCGGTGTCAGGTTTTTTTTTTTTAAATAACCAAAATAACTGAAACGACCAAATTATGTGAAAAATAATATTATTATTTTATATAAGTTTAAGTATTGCGAGTGCACATTAAGATTATATGAATTGCACGATAGTGATTGGATTGCACAATATCAAATTGTTTCAACCAAACTAATAAAGTTAGTTCATTTTTCAAATCACATTTCAATTGCCATTTTTTTAAATTTAAAAACTCGTTTATGCTGGTTCGATATCAATTTTTTTATTAGATAACCGAACGACCGAACTATATAAAAAAATATTAATTTTATTATTATATTTTTGAGAAAGGATCTTATGGTAATGATATATAATGAAAAAATAAGAATGAATTTGTACCATTGTATTTAACATATCAATGGTGATGATCAAGTCAAAAGGTAAATAATGCAGCCAAATCTGTTGTGGCAATTTCGTAAATAGATATGTAATTGTTGGTCCAATGTACACATTTACCTACTAAGTAAGGTCATAATGGTAATCACTCAATTACACCTTTATTTACATCAAGTGTGGACAAACTATGATGCGGATGAGGGCCGTCAGCTGAAGAACGCGTACAACCGGGCTCGTCGAGCTAGAATGAAGATGCAGAAAAATAACAGCTTTCGGCGCCTTAGCGGCGCTAAAGCAGGGATAGCGGATGCTAACATAGACAGAGAGTTTACGTTGTATTGATTAGCGGCCATTAATGGCCTTTAGCGGCGCTAAGGTTCCAGCGGGAGCAGTTATTTTTACAATTTTTCTTTGCATTTTAGGGGTTGTAATGTATTTAGTTTGTGTGCTGGACATTGTATGTTTTTTATCAAGTATTTTATTAAATTTCACAACCAAAGCTTGTTTCCAAGCATCAATTCGTGTCAAAATCGGGTTTGTTAATTCGGGCTTTGATACAAAATTCGATACTCAATATACGCTTCGTAACATTGGTGCTTTCATTGAGAGTTACTAATCATGTATCATGGAAACTAATCGAGAGAGGATGGATCATATGGAGGAGAGCATGCCTGCAATGAGCTTAGAAATTCAATCCACGAATCAAACGATGGCAAGACTTAAGAGGATGATGCTCCAAACCGTTGGACGATGGGCTAGGAGGGGTAACCATTCGTAATCATCTTCCGAAGGGTCAGCCGAATCTGAAGAGGGTCGCAAAAACCGGATCAAATTTCTAGAGGATGAAGATGTTCGTTCAAGGGGATCAAACCACCGTGGAAGGCAAAGGGTCGAAAAAACCTAACTTAATGCTTCTGAAATTTAATGGTACGGATCCTGATTCATGGTTAAATCATGCTTGTCAATACTTTGAAATTAATGAGATACCCAAGTCGGAAAGAGTGAAATATGCCACTTATTATCTCGATGGAGAGGCGAATGTATAGTGGCAATGGCTATCGAGGGTTTACAAGAAGGAGGACAAATGGATTCGTTGAAAGAATTTCGAAAAGAAATTGACTATTCGATTCGGAGTGTTGGATTATCATAACTATGATGCAGCTCTTTAACATATCAAGCAAACGTAAAGCTTATGAGAATACCAAAAAGAATTCGAACGAATTGCAAATTGAGTTCGTGATTGGCCGGAAGAAGCACTTGTTGGTACATTCATTGGTGGATTGAAATCAAATTTGGCAGCAGAGGTGAGGCTAGACAAACCAAAAACTATGTGTGCCACCATGGAAGCCGATAGAATGCGTGATGATCACTTGATGGCACTACGGAGCGCCAATCGACTGAAAGTGAGGCGACCGATGACTTTCCCTTCTAATGTTAAAAGAATGGGAGCCAATACATCAACCAGCAATGGAAAAGACCTTTCATCAGGGGTTAAGCATTTGTCTTGGGAAGAGATGCAAAGATGGAGGGAGAAACGCTTATGCTTTAATTGTGACGAGAAATTCACACCCGGTCATTGGTGCAAAGAAAGGCAACCGTTCTTCATTGAATGCATTGAGTCCGAAGAATATGAAGTAGTGAGGGATGAATTGAAGAGTTTAATCGATCCTCACGAGGAGGACCCAGAGATATCGGTCCATACAATGGAGAGAACTCAAGGACCCAAGACGATGAAGATGTCGGCTTGGGTTCGTGATCGACGTGTAATTGTGCTAATCGACAATGGTTCGTCTCATAATTTTATTAATTCATCATTGTCCGATAAATTAAATTTACATGTCACAGAAGGTGAGCCATTTGAAGTGAGGGTTGCTAATGGTGAGAGATTGAAATGCTCGAAGTTTTACCGGGGTGTGTCGATAAAAATGCAAGGGGTCACTTTAAAGGCCGACTTGTATGCACTACCTTTGGTAGGTCCGGACGTGGTTTTGGGGGTTCAATGGTTGGAAGGATTAGGTCTAGTTACTATAGACTATAGAGTGGGGACAATGGAATTTCGTTAGGGTGATGGAGTGATTAAACTATCAACTGATGGAAATGAGAGAACGAAGGAGGTGAGTGCTCAAAGTTTGGAGAAATTGTGGAGGCAAGGTAGTCAAATATTTGCCATTAGAGTCGATAAAATTGGAGGGTGTTGATGAGGAACACTTTCAGCAAAAAGAGATTGACGTGTTGCTTCAACAATTTGAAGAAGTGAAAGCTGATCTGAAAAATCTACCACCACGAAGAGAGTTCGATCATCGCATTCCTTTGTTGGATGAAACCAAAGCAGTACATGTACATCCTTATAGGTATGCCCATTTTTAGAAAACCGAGATTGAGAAGCAAGATCGTGAAATGCTTGAGTCGAGATTAATCCGGCATAGTACGAGTCCTTTTTCTTCACCGGTTCTTCTCGGCAAGAAAAAGAATGGGACATGGAGGTTTTGTACGGATTACCGGGCTCTCAATGCGGCTACCATAAAGGATCTTTTTCCAATTCCAAGCATTGATGACATGTTGGACGAGTTGGCGGGATCCTGTTATTTTTCCAAATTGGATTTGCGAGTGAGTTACCATCAGATACGGGTGACAGAAGAGGACATTCACAAAACGGCATTCCAGACTCATCACGGGCACTATGAATATTTGGTAATGCCTTCCGATTTATGTAATACACCATCCACCTTTCAATTCGCTATGAATTCGATATCTCAAGATTACTTGAGAAAAATTGTGTTGGTTTTCTTCGATGATATATTGGTGTATTCGAAGAATTGGGATGAACATGTGATGCATTTGAAAGTGGTCTTGAATATTTTGAAGGAGAATGATTTTCAGATAAAGTCTTTGAAATGTTCTTTTGGCCAAGAATCGGTGGAGTATTTGGGCCACATCATATCTTTTGAAGGAGTTAGAGTGGATTCCAAGAAAATTGAGGCGATGTTTGATTGGCCTAAACCGAAGAATTTGAAGAAACTAGGGGGTTTTGGGGGCTGACTAGATATCATTGAAAATTTGTCAAAGACTTTGGATCGATTGCTAAGCCATTGACAGAGATGACGAAAAAAGAAGGGTTTAAATGGTTGGCTAGTAGTGAGGAGGCATTCGAAAAACTCAAGGGGGCTATGTCAACGACCTCGGTTTTGGCCATGCCTAACTTTGAGGTGATGTTTGAAGTGCATACGGATACTAGTGATGTGGGAATTGGAGCCGTCCTTAAGCAAGAAGATTGACCCATTGCTTATATGAGTAAAGCCTTTGGGAGTGTACGAGTAGGATGGTCGATCTACATGAAAAAGTTGCTAGCTGTGGTAGAAGCGGTTCGGGATTAGAGGCCTTATCTTTTGGACTGACATTTTCGAATTGTGACGGACCAACAACCACTAAAGCATTTGCTGGAGCAACGAATAGTGACTCCGTAGCAACAAAAATTTGTGTCAAAACTCATGGGATTCGACTTTGAGATTTGTTATAGGTCGGGTCAATAAAACACGGTGGCTGATGCATTATCTCGTCGGACGGACATGGCAGAACTACAAGTCATTTCGGGACCAACATGGGCTATATGGGATCAATTACAAGAGGCAAATGTTCAAGATGCCTTTTGCAATGATGTTCGTAGAAAAATGGAAGCTCAAGAGGAAGAGGTCCAAGATTATGATGTCTATGGCGGCTTGTTACTATACAAGGTCGGGTGTATGTACCGAAAACCGATCAATTGAGACTTGAGCTGGTGCAATATTTCTATGAAGCCAAGATTGGGGGACATTCGGGAGTGTATCGTACGTGGGCAAGGCTATCCAATACCTTTTATTTGCCGGGGACAAAGAATGACGTTTGGGAGTCCATAACAAAATGTGACATTTGCCAAAGAGTGAAGTTGGATTCCAAAAAACCGGGAGGGCTTTTACAACCTTTACCGGTACCCGAGAGAATATGGGAGGATATAACAATGGACTTCATCAAAGGACTTCCAATGTCTAATGGGTTCAACGGGATCATGGTGGTCGTGGTTTGTCTTACCAAGTATGCACATTTCATTCCTATTACTCATCCATATATGGCTAAATCCATAGCTAAGTTATTTATCGAGTATGTAATTAAGCTGCATGGGATGCCCCGGTCCATTGTATCAGATAGGAACCGAATATTCATGAGTAGTTTTTGGAAGGAGTTTTTCAAAATGCAAGGTACCGAGTTGGCTATGAGCTCAACATATCATCCTCAAACGGACGTGCAAACTGAGGTAACCAATTGCATCCTCGAACAATATCTCCGATGCTATGTTCATGAATTTCCGAGAAAATGGGAAGGATTTCTACCATGGGCTGAATTTTGGTATAATACAACGTACCATGCATCGACCAAATTCACTCCTTTCGAGTTCGTCTATGGACGGAAGACACCCCTATTGGTGAGTTATCCGATGGGAAAATCACTGAATGATGAGGTGGAACATGAGCTCATGGAACGAGATCTTATGATTCGGGAGCTCAAAGGAAACTTGTATGGGTCTATCGAATGAAGGAGTACTATGATAGAGGAAGAAGAGAGGATCAGTTTGAACTGGGTGATTGGGTTTACTTGAAGCTTAGACCTTATCGCCAACATAAAATACCTCAAAAGGCTTTATTCAAGTTAGGAAGCCGTTTCTATGGCACATACAAAATTCTGGAATGCGTGGTTGAAGTTGCCTATCGACTTGATCTTCCAGCCGAAACTCAAATCCATCCGGTGGTTAATGTGTCTCAGCTAAAGAGAAGTTTGGGAGGAAATCAAGGAGTTCAACCGAGGTACAATGATCATACGTCCAATATGAGCTAAGGATTATAGGAGGACAAAAAGGACTGGTCACTTCCGTTGGGAAGTCTTAATCGAATGGGACCAACTTCCGGAAGATGAATCAACTTGGGGAAAATTTACAAGATATTTGGAATCAATATTTGGATTTTGTCCTTGAGGACAAGGACTCTCTTGAAGGGGATAAGAATGATGCGGATAAGGGCCGTCAGCTAAAGAACGCGTACAACAGGGCTCGTTAACCTAGAATGAAGCTGTAAAAAAATAGTAGCTTTCCAGGGGTTAGCCGCACTAAAGCGGGGATAGCGGGTGCTAACACTGACAGAGAGTTTACGTTGCATTGATTAACGGCCATTAATGGCCCTTAGCGGAGCTAAGGTTCTAGCGGGAGTAGTTATTTTTTATAGTTTTTCTTTGCATTGAATTCCGAAGGCACAATAATCATACATCCATTATGAAATAAGGATTATCGGAGGACAAAAATGGCTGGTCGCTTCCGTTGGGAAGTCTTAATCGAATGGGACCAACTTCCGGAAGAAGAATCAACTTGGAAAAATTTTCAAGATATGCTGATTCAATTTTCAGATTTTGTCCTTGAGGACATGGACTTTCTTGAAGGGGACAAGAATGATGCGGATGAGGGTCGTCAGCTGAAGAACGCGTACAACCGGGCTCGTCGACCTAGAATGAAGCTGCAGAAAAATAGTAGCTTTCTAGGGGTTAGCGGCACTAAAGCAGGGATAGCGGGTGCTAACACGGACAGAGAGTTTATGTTGCATTGTTTAGCAGCCATTAATGGCCCTTAGCGGCGCTAAGGTTCTAGCGGAGTAATTATTTTTACAGTTTTTCTTTGCATTTTAAGGGTTGTAATGTATTTAGTTTGTGTGTTGGACATTGTACGTTTTTTATCAAGTATTTTATGAAATTTCACAACCAAAACTTGTTTCCAAGCATCAATTCGTGTCAAAATCGGGTTCGTTAATCCCGGCTTTGATACAAAATTCGATACTCGATACACGATTCGTAACACACTACCACCACACCAAATATCTTCATCTCTCACGCACATACACCAAATATCTTCATCTCTCATGCATACATTGTCTCCTCTCCATCGCCCGCTAACCGCCACGGCCATCTTCCCCCTGTCACTGTCTGCTTTCTCCAGCCACCGACCGCCATCGCCATCTGTCGCTCGTTACTGCCTGCTTCTTCCAGCCACCGCCTGTCACCTCCTGCTTCCCCCAACCACCACCCACCACCGCTTGCTGGAATCCTGTTTTTTCTCAGATATGAGGCACACTCTCGTCCAAACAACCTGTTTTTCTCAGCCGCCTTCCCTCAACATTCTACCATTTTGCTCCCACCTTCCGGCCATTGGAGCATCAGCCCGTAGCCACCTCCGCATGTACCTGCACAACTTCCGCCGCCTCTCATCTCGTCACTGGATTTCTGCCCGTTGCCAATTTTCAGCCCGTCGTTGCTCTCTTTATCAGCTCGTCGTCAACATTCTCAGCCCACCAATAGCATTCATCATCACTGTAAAAACCCATTCCGACAGTCGGGCGCCTCCTTCACCACCCCAACTCCAGCAACGTCGTTGCATCGCTTCCAGCCCTCATCCATTTCCATCCATTGTCATCCGTCATCCGTCGTCCACTCATGCCGCTTCCGTCAATGTCACGACCGTCGGCCGCTTCAATGTCGTGAATCTCGCCGCCATCTTGGCCGCTCATCGAACAAGTTGTCGGTGAATGTCATTGGCGAAGTATCAGCCCGACGTCAGCCACCAACATCCACTGTGATTATGGTAGGATGTATATTGTTTTATCAATTGTGTTGTTTGAGATTTTGGCTTGAGATTTTGGGTTATTTGTCTGCGCAATATTTTTTACTGTAACTGTATAATTATGTAGTGTGGTTATTACGTGCAATGTGTTGTGTTATAAAGTACAACGTCTTGTTTTATAATGTGAATCGATCTGGTATATAAAGTATAATACTTTGTATGACCACATATAAATTATGTGTCTTCTGAATACTAGTTTTAGTAGATCTAATTGTACGTCGAATTAACCTAGTTTATACAAGTTATAATTTACTACTATTAAAGTACTTTATTATTTTAATATTTTTTATATATTAAAATTTGAGATATTAAAAATTTTAATTATTGTACAACTTATTTATCATTAATATGCATTTATGAAAATAATGCTATAAATTAAATATTTAGTCATGAACTTAATTAGAAAAATAATCAAAATTAATAAAATCGCAAGAGTGTCCTTGGGCACTATCTATTTTTTTTTTAATTAAAACCTTAAATCCCTAATTTGAATTTGCAAATTTATTACACATTTACATTATCAAAAATATATTTAAGGTTGTAATATTTTTATATAATATTTTATATTATTTTTCATTTATATTACATAATTTATATATGTTTAAAAGACATACAAAAGAATATGATTTGATATTTTCTGTAAATTAAAGATTTGGCCTATTAACTATATTGGAATAAAGTTAAATGTTAATGAATTCATACGTTAACCCCAATGGCTTAATTTCAAATAACTAAAACATTTAAAATTTGCAAACTTGTTAAATTTTCCATCACAAGCCCTCAGCCCACAAGCCATAGCAGCTCATCCGTTTAGCCACCGGCGGAAGATTTTGACCCCACCGCACCGCCCCAGTTGCTCATTCTCTCGTTGGTGAGGAAGCCTGCGAGCCATCGCCGGAGGGAAGGCGAACAAAATCTGCTGGAATTCTTTTTTTTTTGGCTTACAGATGGCGGCGGCATATGGCTGATGGTCATCGGCGTGTGGCGTGACAGACGATGGTGTATGGAGGGCGGAGGCGTATGGCATGACAGACGGCGTGAAGACGTATGCGGGAATGGTGTGAATGGAGTTTTGTACGTGTGGAACAACGGCGGAATCAGAACGACGATAATGGTGGTGGCAGCGCCCGAGATGGCGGACGGAAGATAGAAGAAGGTGGTTGTGTGTTGAGATAAAGAGAGTGACGGGAGAAATGGTATTGCAAGAGAGAGAGAGAGAGAGAGAGAGAGAGAGAGAGAGAGAGAGAGAGAGAGAGAGAGAGAGAGAGGTGATTGGGGTGGGTAACTGAGGAATTGAGTAGTAAATTGTGTTATTTAATGTATTGTGGCAGATTATTTAATGTGTAGTGGGCCCCATCTGTTTGAAGGTAGTGTATAAAATTACTTCAATACTCTTAATGAAGGTATTGTTTTGACTTTTTTTTAGTCATTAGATCGGATGATCTAATGGCTACGATTTTTTCTTATTTTTTTCATTGAGAATCATTCTCATGTGAACCCAACCCTTATGTTTTTTTATCTAAAGTATTACTAATTTTCAGTCATAACAAATACAAAATACTAAAAATTAAGTGAGAATCTTAAAATATTAAATGTATTTTGATTATTTAAAAATTGACCCATGAACTCAATTGTAATATACGAAATTTGTTGAAACTATATTTATGCCCCTAAGACTTTCCAAATTTACAAAATAAGTCCCTATTCTAAATCTCAAAATTGATTTATGCATGTGTCCTACTCATTCATCTCGGTCGTCGTCGAGGGCCTCACCTTGTGGCCACTGGAGGACCTTCATTGTTTGGAAACCACTATTCCGATGTCAGACGCCGCCATCATTGGATACCTTGATTTCACAAACCAACTACAAATCCAGTCCATGCTTCCCACCGCCGACATGTTGGTACTTGCTATGAAGTCCAGCCTGGCACTCGACTGGCTGGTGGTCGTGCTCGACCGAAGTGGCCTCGAAGAGTGGTGGTCGTGAATGTCATCGTGGTGCTCGACGGGACTGGTTCAATGGTGGATATGGCGACAGCGATGAAGGGATAGGCCAGAGAAGACGGTGACGATGGGCTAAGACTTCGTCGGGTTTGAGACCTGGTGTGTGACGTGTTCCAGGTAGGGTCTAATTGTGGACAATGGTTGTATCGATTTGTCCATCGGAGGTCAGGATGTTGAGGGACGAGATGGCAGGGACTTCGACGGCCACTGCAGCGGCGCACTGGTGGTTCAGATGTCTGTGTGAATCATTTGTGTGTGTGAAATGTGTGATGTGTTGCAGAGTGTGTGTGTTAAAAAATCTCGTCCTACTAAACGAATTTTATTTAAATACATGAAGCTTTATAAACTAATCAAATAAACTATAAGCTAGCTTATTTGTCTACCAAACATAGTCATATCCATAATAGCTTCTTAATATGTTATCCAACCACATATTGAAGGATTTGTAATATTCAAAGGCTACCCTTTAAGTAACAAATGTAATAGGTTGTATTTATTAACAAAGTATAAGGTATCAAGCTCATTAACTAAACAATATAATAGAATTATGTAGACCAAATTTCATTTTTGATCCATTATATTGCCAGTTTTCAAGAAAGATCAAATATTTTAGAGTACATCAAACTTAGTACAATAAGTTAAAAAATTCATTAAATTTAGTCCAATAATCAAGCGATCTAGATAATTTGCCTACGTGTCATGATTAGTATTTTCTTCATCATTTTCAAGCCAATTGATTTCTAGGTGGCGATGACTGGGTGAATGCCAATATAGGAAAATTTCTATTTTTGGTTCATTATGTTGGCAATTTTCCATGAAAGAGCCAACATTTGACCGACATCAAACTTAGTACAATAAGTTAAAAAATTCATCATATTTGGTCTAATAATCAGGTGATACGGATAATTTGCCTATATGTCATGTTGTCATTTTCACGTAATTTTTCGAGTGAAATTAATTTCCAGATCGATGACTAGGAGTGTGGACTGTGACCTTTCCCATTCCCATATAAACAACGTAAATTGATTACATGTGGTTTTTAAAATTTATTCCGGTGGATTATAAGGGTAAAGATCAATGACTTCCACCTTTGGTGGTGGCATATGGTTCTTATCATCATCGCCATCATCACTTTCAACACCATCTATGTCTTTCCCCTAGATTGGGTTGTCAACCGAAGAACCAGGCCCGCCTTCCAAGTCGGTCGCTGCAGCGTTGCGCTCGATAAAAACCTCGTAACACTCACGATACCAAGAGATTCTGTACCAAATGAAAAATGTCTGAGCGTCAGTCTTCTTCTTTGTAATAAATTAGAAACTTTTTAGGGGTATGATCGCATTGAAAAATGTATGAACAAACTAAAATAATAATAATAATAAAAAAAACAATTTCCCTGAAAGGTTAGCATTAAAACCATACAATTAATGAATAGTAATAATTGTAGTTTATATACATCAACTCAACTAATGAATATGTATATGACATTTGTCTTAAGTCATTACGTAAAAAATCATACAATCAATGCAATGCATAAATTATATGAAACATATGCGAAACATTATGCTCAGATGTGTACCGTGATATTGATCTGTGATAAAATGGTGGATAAACGTAAGTTATACGGTTTTCAATTTGGACATGCGATTCTGGAATATGCAAAAATATTACGCATATTTTTTAATTATATTGCATTATATATCTCGATATGCAATATGTAAACTAGGTAAAATGTTTTTGCATAATCATAAAATATACAACATTTGGTTTGGATATGAGAAAAATAAACAAGCAATTTTTTTTCGCCTAATTGTCAACTATGCATTTGATTTGTACATACGTTGTGGTATATATGCAACAAAGCATTGCATAACTGTTAATTATGCGGTTCATTTGTGATATCACACCCAAAGTAGCTCACTGGACTGGCACAATGAAACAAGTCACATAACAGGAATCGGTAAATCACTAAGGAAAGCTCGACAAAATTGGTAGATTGGAGGTCAGGAAACATAAGGAGCTCAAATATCTAGAACATATACCTTATGATAGTAGGTTGTTAAGGTTGACAATACAAGGAGGCTGGGATGACCTGAGGGTAGCACACGTGGCATATGAGGTCAGGAGAACGGAAGAATCTTTTTGGGATGGAAAGTCTATCTTATCAAAGAATAATGGTTCTAGAGGCGTGGCTAGTTAAGAAAGAAGATTCTTGCGCAACAAGCAACCCAATCTATATAAAGGTGCTAGGTTATTTACTTTACACAATAATGAACATATACACATAAGCATTCTTGATATTTTGTTCGTTTTACCACGTTCTTGTACTTATTAGAGTGTTGGGGTCTTTTCCACTGGGACTCCTGGCATATTGCAGGTTATTGGAGTAGTCAAGACGATTCCAGTTCATGGTGAGGCTGTTCAAGAGGTTTAGGATAATTCGCGTATCAAATTGACGTCGTCTATGGGAAATTCTAGTCTTTTTACCGTAAATAAGGGACTTCTCGCGAATTTTATAAAATTTTGAAGATCATGGTTGGTGATAATTTGAAGAAAAATCATGCGAATGAGATGGATGCGGTGTGGCCACATAGGGTGTTTGGCACAGGCCTTGAAAATTATTTTGGCTTGAAAAATAACATGAAAAATACCAATCATGATGCGTGAGCGAATTATCCGGATAACCTGGTTATTGGTCCAAATATCTTATTGCACTAAGTTTGATGTCTGCCAAAATGTTGAATCTTTCCTGAAAATGACCAATATAATAGACTTATTTTGAATGGACTGACATTTGTACAGTCATCGCCACCTAAAAATTAATTTGGCTAAAAAATAGTGTGAAAAAAATCAATCATGACATGTAGGCAAATTGAATCGTTTGATTATTGGACCAAATAATAAGATTTTCAACCTATTGTATTAATTTTGATTTATGCCAAAATGTTAGATCTTTCTTGAAAAAATGATGAATATAATTAGGGATGTCAATAAAACCCGTAGGGTCGGGTTACCCGCGGGTTACCCGCATTTTCGGGTCGGGTAAACCCGAGATGATCGGGTTTTGGGTCGGGTTCGGGTAGAATTATGCTACCTGAACCCCAGGTCGGGTTGGGTGCGGGTATAGTAGAAAAACCCATTACCCGACCCGATTACCCTACCCGTTTACCCGCAACATTTGAATCTTATATATACATATATATA
>CACSLK010027838.1:3125861-3143498 GCA_902706635.1 Striga hermonthica | reverse complement strand
CGTCCGACCATGCAGTACGGGCTTGGGAGTCTATGATGTGCAGGGTTGAGCATGCTGATACTGCTGCAGAAGATACCTGGAACCAGTTCCCGATGCTGCATATTGTACACTTGGATGATTTCACTGCCACCACCGTAGATGATCCAGCGGAGGCCCATAAGAAGTATCAACGATGGTATGCTCGGGTTTCTCATCCTAGACTCTTGTATGACAGTCAGCCGGACAACGACGCGGTCCCTGCGCGCGCCAACACCGATTATATAAGTCGTTTACTGAATTTTAGTTAATATTCTTTCATTACAATTTTTTTTATAATTTATATATGATATATTTTGATTCTTCTGTTTTGTGTAGTGGGTCAAACGGTACCAAGCCGTTACATCAGATTGGCAGCGGGATTGCGCAACAGTTGCTCCTGATATGGCGGCATTTTATGCAGAAAAATTGGCTCAAATTAAGTTGAATTTCGACAGAGCGCAGCAGTGATGTAATGAATGTTTTTTTTTTCTTTTTTTATATTTTATTTTAGATTTTGCTGTATGGGTGAAGTTTAGTAGATTTGTGTTTTTTTATTTTATTTTATATGTGGTCAGTTTATTTTGTTTTCATCTATTTCTAAATGTTATACTATATTCCAACCAAAAAATTCCATAATATCACGCTAAACGGTAAACACGGCGAAATATCACAATCTATCACTCATAATGCATGAAAATATAATGAATGCCATCAATCGCAAAAGTAAGTCGAATATCATAATATATCAAATTCCAGCTGCAAATACGAATATCATTCCACAAATGGCGCCTGCTCTGGTACTGATCCTCCCATCCTGCAACCGTCCCATCTCGGTATCTTTCCCACCAATAACAAATGGGCGGTAATGGAAAATCAGAAGACAAATTCAGACGAATGTAGTGTTTGTAAGAAACAATATGACCTATGATGATCTCGCGTTCAGGTCGTGTAGTCGATACTGGCCAGGGTTGAGCATGCTGATACAGCTGCAGAAGATACCTGGCACCAGTTCCCGATGTTGCATATTGTACACTTGGATGATTTCACTGCCACCACCATAGATGATCCAGCGGAGGCCCATGAGGAGTACCAGTGATGGTATGCTCGGGTTTCTCATCTAGACTCTTGTCTGACAGTCAGCCGGACGACGTCGCGGTCCCTGCGCGCGCCAACACCGATTATGTAAGTCGTTTACTGAATTTTAGTTAATATTCTTTCATTACATTTTTTTTTAATAATTTATATGTGAGTCATAATTTACCTAATAAAGATGAACTTTTATCTTTATTAAAAGGAAAAACAATGTTTATATTTTTTGATTGTAAATCAAGTTTTTGGCAAGTCCTTTTAGATAAGGAATCCCTATTGCCAACAGCTTTTACATGTCCTCTAGGACATTACCAATTTGTAGTAGTACCTTTTGGATTGAAACAAGCACCATCAATCTTTCAGAGGCATATGAATAATGCACTCAGAAAGTTTGAAAATTTTTGTTGTGTATATGTTGATGATATTCTCATCTTTAGTGATACAAAGCAAGAACACTATATGCATGTTGCAGTAGTTTCAAAGGAATGTGACAAATTAGGAATAATCTTGTCCGAAAAGAAAACTCAATTGTTTAAGACTAAAATTGACTTTTTAGGGATAACAGTTAAAGAAGGTTTTCATTAAACTCAAACCATATCTTGGAACATATTAACAAGTTCCCTGATAAGCTTGATGATAAAAAAAACATTTAATGCGCTTTCTAGGTGTATTAACCTATGCTTCAGATTATATTCCTAAATTAGCTAATATAAGAGGACCTTTACAAGCTAAATTAAAGGAAGACAAAAAATGGTATTGTACAGAAGCCGATACTAATTACCTGAAGAAAATAAAGAAGAACTTCACTAGTTTTCCTTTATTATATCTCCCAAAAATAGATGATCAATTAATCATTGAAACAGATGCATCAAATGCATAGTGGGGTGGCGTTTTAAAAGCATTATCTAAAGAAAAAGAGTATATTTGTCGATATGCTTCAGGAAGTTTTAATTCTGCTGAAAAGAATTATCATTCAATGAAAAAGAATATCTTGCAGTAATAAATACAATCAAGAAATTTACGATTTATCTTACTCTTTGTAAATTTACTGTTAGGACAGATAATAAAAACTTCACTTACTTCTTGAAAACCAAGATGAAAGGTGACAGTAAACAAGGTAGACTTGTTAAATGGCAAATGTGGCTTAACCAATATGTATTTGATGTGCAACATATTGCAGGAAACAAGAATGCCCTCGCAGACTTTCTATCTCGGGAGTTTAACTACTTTTGATAAAATGTTTGCAGGATTAAGGCTTATCAAAGCACATAACCAGTCACAAACGGTGACAATAGGGAGTCGCTTCCCATGCACTATTTGTGCTTGACAAAGCATCATCTGAAATGGATGAATTAGAGCAGCTTCGGTTGCAAGAAGGACTTCTAGTCCAAGAACATAAATTAGTTCGTGCCAAAATCAAGTATGTAAGCTTGTTTTAAGCTGAACAAAAAAGAGATTCTACTATCATTAATCCAGCAATGGAACAAACGAGTAATGTAACAAGACTAGCTTGTGAAAAAAAAGAAAAAATTTTATCTCCTCCAGATCTTATAGATCTAAAAAATGAAACTAGTCCAGAGCAAACGGCTACTGGTAAAGACACATCAAATCCGTTAATAGCTAGAAACTTGCTAAAAGCGGCAATAGGTATATAATTACCAACAACGTCGGATAATTCTGATAGATTAAACTTAAGACCAAACGGTGGAACACTTGTTCCCAAACAGATAAAATCACTTAACGATGACAACGGAGTTCAAATCTTAAATTAAAAGGACAAGACTTTTTATGTCGTGTTTGTTTGTCCCATTTTTGTTACGTTTTTCGTTGTCTTTTTATTTTTATTTTTCCCCCCATATTAGTTCTTTTAGTTAGTTTTAGTCCGTTTTATATTTTATTGCATGCTTTGCTCTATTTTGGTCTTCTATGTGCTTTTCGTGTGTTTTTCTGTTTTTCTTCCTGTTTTTTTGTGTGCAGGTCGGAAGCCCCGTGTGGAATAGATTCAGCCCAAAAGTTGAACTAACAAGCATGGTTGTGTAGACGGGTTCGTTTTTGACATATAAAAAGAAGCGAAAATCAATTTCGAGCTCGGACGAGTCCGAACGGGCCCAAAATGCGAAGTCGCGCAAAGCACGTCTTTGGTGTGCTGGTCATAAGCTTTAGGAGAATTGGATTTCAAGTATAGTTTGGCCATGCAAGAATCATTGAATAGAGGGGTTCGTTAGCGACGCGTAGGAAAAAACGGAACTCAATTCCGAGTTCGGACGAGCTCAAACGAGCCTGTAACGCAAAGTCGCGTTGTCCAGGCCATAGCGGCGCTAAGGCCTTAACGGCGCTAAGCCTAGCTTACCTAGCGGCGTTACACCATGTTAACGACCCCCAGCAGCTCGGTCTTTCATCCCTTAGCGCTGCTAACCCCCCTTAGCGGCGCTAAAGCCCCCTGCAAATCACAAAATGGTATGAAAACCCCAAAAACTCATTTTCTTCTCCATTCTTTCACTTCCAGCTTGAAGGGGGAGAAACCCTAGGTCCGAAAATCGCCTCCCTCCTTCACTTTTCTTCATATTTTTCTTTCCTTCTTCTTCTTCTTTTCTCCTCTTCTCCATCTTCTTCTCCATTTTTCTTTCTTTTTTCCTTCTTTTCCATTTTAGGGATTAAGCTTGTATTGTGGATTCAACACTTGGATTGAGATTAATTGTAAGTTTTTCTTCTTGTTTAATCCATGGAAATGGTTGAATTTGGAGAAATAATTTATTGTGTTGAATTTATTGTATGTAGCTAAACCCTATTGCTAGGGATAAGGGATGATTGTTCTTGTTTAATTCGTAATTGTTGGTCTTTAATTTGTTCGTTATTGTGCGAGTTGATTATGCTAGGAATTGTTGAATTCTTGTTTGATAATTGATATAACCTAAGAGTGACACTTAGGTTAATTTGTTGATATAATCGAAGAGTGACACTTTGATTTTGTGATTGGAATAATGATTGAATGTTGATTTGTCGAGTTGTAGTTTGTTGATTATACATAATTAGTTGATTAAATACCTTCGAATTGAATTAGCGACTTTTAGAACCGAAAGGGGAGGAGTCGTAGAACTAGGCTCGTATGAGGTAGACGATTTCGTAACTGAATAGTCTATAGGTTTTGGATTGAAGTACACGCTTGTCGATGTCTCGTCCCTTGTTACGAAGAGTTATTGGGATTGGATTATTGGCCGGTGTTGTATGCTCGAGCTTGCTCGTCTATGTTCTATCCCTTGTTACGAAGAGTTATTGAAAGCGAACCGCTAGATGTTTAAGCGAGAGCATCAATCCAGAATAGAACGATTAATGTCCCGATTTTTGCGAATAGAACTTGAATAAATTATCCCCGATTCTCTAGCTTCTCCATCTTTATTTCGTTTATATTTCTAGGTAGATTATTGCTTCTTACTATTCCATAGTTGATAATTCATTCCATCCCTTATTTAATTAGTATGTTTAGGATTTATTTTGCTTTCATGTGCTATCAATGTCAAAGTTAAATTCCGAACTGCCTTCCTCGTGAGATCGACCCGAGGAACGAATCTTTCGATTCAGTACTCGGTAAAAATAACAATTTGTGCTACAACAGTGTTCAATGGCTCATATGCAGGTATTTACCAAGACTGACAAATAATCAAGGAAACAGATGGTATTTCTGGTGTTTCACACAAGATATACAAAAGTTTTCTTGAAGCACGGATCGCAGCCAATCAGTATACAAGAATCAATGCAATAGCTCCCCTTGAGCTAATTTACACAGCAGATGGACTTAAGCCCAACACATTCACTGCGGCCTTAAAGAAGCCCAGAAAACAATAAAGGCTCCAAACTCTTGGAAAAATCCCCAAGAAGCTCAATCAGGAAGCCCAACAAGATGAACGGACCAATTCGGCCCAAACTTCAAAAGAAGGCTTGGATTATTAGATCAACTAGTGGTGAAGCAGAAATCTTAACAGAAAGTACTTTACAACAAATGAAAAGCACTTAAGGTTTTTAACTTCATAAAGAATGCAAATCCTGAAATGGTTATTGAAGCGTTCGAATATGGAATGGTAAAAACCATATATCCGAGCCAAACCTTAAAGGAACTACAAGAGCTACCTTCTATTTTTTTTCAAGGCAATAAAGAACTACATGAAAAAATGCATCCAAGGCGACAAGGACATTTTTCTAAAAATCATGAGTTCGGTACCAATTTGTGCACAGAAATCAAGATTTTCGAAGTTTCATTACAAGTACCTGATGGAACAAAAAAAAAAATAGTAGATGAAACTGATATAACAATATTCTTTAACCATTTCGAAAAGGAGTCATGATGGTAAAATTGGTACGTATTCTATTGAAAATCAGAAAGATCTTTGAACAAGTATTGGTTAATAAAATTTAAAATTTAATTCTAGAGAATCAGTTGGTAAATTTGAACAATAGGATAACCGATAAAAAATTTAGAAAATTGCGAGACACTATATATATATGTGTGTGTGTGTGTGTGTGTGTGTGTGTGTAGTCTAAATTTAAGTTCTAGATTTAAAAGTCAAAGTCAATTATTCATAGTTTAATGAATTACTCAACTAGTTGATTTTTTATTTTATTTTTTATTTGAATAGTTTATACATAAATAAATTTATTTTAGTTAATGAAGCAATACAAGTTTTATGATTATACTTATTATTCACGTAGATTTTTTAAAATATGTTTTTTTTTATGGAATCACATTGTAGTCAAATAGAATTTCTCTCAATAAAAATTTAAGAATGACAATTATTTTGAAATTAATGTAATGCAATTTATTATCAATTATGTGCATCCAGACTGTGTACTAATTTTAAACAGACATGATTTATGTAATTTTGCGTAATTTAAATTTCATATGACATTTACACTAAATTAATAAAGGTAAATTATATTACAACTTGATTCCGTATTTTTAATTTATAAATATAATTTAATGAACATTTTTAATTTATTGAATATCTTTTTTCCGTGTGATGCACGGGATTCGTAGTAGCATAAAGTAAACCAAAAATAACATCTATTATAACATTTCATGTTTTATTATGCAAATTTATATGTTGTGTAAGCTTATTAAATATCGTCCACCTTCAAAAAAATTTCAAATATACTAAATAGCATATTAAAGTCCAACATTTGTTTCACTTTCAATTTGATCTAAACATTTCAGTTGTGGCAATGAGTCTTGGACCTGGTTTGGTTGTAGCTAGACTTTCTTTGCGTTTGTTGTTGGTGTTTTTCTTGCTTTATGGATTTGGTTGTCCGACGAATAAGGGCTCAGCTAGCATGCCTAAGCCTCGAGGGTGTTTAGATTGTTTAGACTACCGTATGGTGTGTTTTCTCATTTTTAGTTTTGATTAGTCTTTGAGACTTCCCAACCTTGTATTCGAACTTTGTTCGCGAATGTTTTGATGTTATATAATATCTCTACTGTTTCAAAAGAAAAAAGAAAAGAAAAAAAAAAGACTGAAGAAAGGTAATCATTTTTGTTCAATATAAGTGTCATAATGAAATTAACAAATTTTTTTTCAACTTCGAATTTATAGAAACCACCCCAAAGTTATTCCTACAGAATTTATAAGAACAAAACGTTTTGTCTAATAATGAGACAAAAAGGTGAAATAAAGCCGAAGAAAAAACATTGCAGAAACTTAACAAAGACAAGTGAGAAAATAGTAAATTGTCCAAATCACCATACAATACAAGCTCGCACCTATATGAACGCAGTGAAGGCAGTCAATAGTTCATAAATCATTTTCATCATCATACACCAAACCGCAAAAACATAGTTTTTGCACATTCACATTTACGATCACAAAAATATCTGCTTTTTTATCCTATGCTGGGGCTTGGTAGAAAATCGGTGTATTTGAAAACTTTCACCTACAACTCTTACAGAATCAGAATTGTTTAGACTGTTGCATCATGTACTGCAAGAATTCAATCCACTTTACTGTCGCCTTCAGCTTTGTCAGTCGATCCTTCAGGCTCTACAAACAAGCAAATAATAAAAACACAAGAAGCATTGTTCACTTGCATTACATATGTTTTAGTTTGGTTGTGTTCGAGAACATAACAAGAACGAGGTAAGTATCGGTTAAAAGAAAGGGGAAACAAGAAGTAACTAATAACTACTTCAAAGCCAAGACCTGAATACTGTGTCAGGTCCTTCCGTTTGCCGCTATTTAATCTCCATTGCCCCCACCATCATTTCCCAACTCGGCTGTGGTTGAGTTTATGAGCCACTGCAAACAACAAAAAAAAGTGTGTGAAGAGAAATTAATTTGATTAGTGCAAACAATTTCTTTAGTCGTACTCGTACCTATAAATAGGTTTCTTCATAAATCCTACTAATCTCCCCACTCTGAATAAAACGAGTTTAATTATGCCCTGTATGTGGCCCAATAAACTAAATGCCAATCCAACAGATTAGTATTTCATGGCCCGCAAGGTAACTTCCTCAAATTTTATGGGTTTCTTTAATAAGAGAAAAATGACAGAGATCTTGTCATATGTTTTGTGACTCAGATCGCTGACTGAATCCAAACCTCTTAATAACTGACGTAGTTGCATTAATAAATTTAATTCGGATTGTTATCAATGTTTAAACTTAGCTCCTTCCGATATCATCCTTATTTGGTTTGTATTAATACTTTTTCGCTGCCAATTTGTAATTTGAAATTTATTAGACAAGGTTTGTATGACTTGATATTTCAGCCGCCCAACTCATAATCACAGGATTAAGTTTGTGTTCTAGGTACGTATATGGATTTCTTATTGTTATTTTAAATATCAAATGATACATCACTGCTAAGGATCACGCCCCATGTGGGGTTTGACAGAGTAGTATCAGAGTTTGGTCATAAAATGGACACTTACAATGAGTGAACCCAGGATCTTTGGCCAGTATTGGGTTAACCTCTACTTACTCATCTTTTATTACAATTTTATATCCGTTTATCTTCCATAATTGGAAGTACTGTGATTAATATGTTGACCCTCAATGATTTAAATTTCACAAGGGTCATACGAGTATTACATAGACATTTTCCTTTGTACATATTGTTTGATTGAGTTTTGACTAGAGTGTTTGTCTAGGTATGGATCTCATTGCGACTCTTTGTTCTCTTTGATGTACGAGAGGAACAGCGTAAAGATTTTAGATGAGGCATTGGAGCAATGGATGGAAGACTGGGACTTAGAGGATTATCAAATGCTTCAAGCACAGGTGGAATATGTTTACGAGCTGGAGCAACAACTTGCCTAGGCCCAGCAAACTGTGGGGATGCACTCTTCATACTCCCAGGAGTTATATATAACTCTCTTGGAGACACAACTAACTAGGCTAGGGCATGATGCCGATTACTACTACAAACGGCAGCTACACCTGACAGCTGCTCGACTCCACGAGGAGCCAGCGGATTCGAGTGTTAGCTTGTCGCAGAGAGGCACGCCTCACAGCAGTCCATTACTATCACTCCGACTCCACAACAGGACAACCGAGAAAAAGACTAATGGAGTCGGATGATGATTGATCCACTCCAAAATTGCATATTTTATTATAATGACTTGTTTAATAAGCACTTTTGATCCACTCATCCAAGTTTTCTATTCTAAGGTAGATAGTAATAAATTTTTACGAAGACTTTTGGCACATCTATAACCTCCGTCGGTATCACAAAAAAGGGGAAAATCTTTTGTTGATCGGTTGAAGATAAATATTTTATTTAGCACAAAAACAATTGAATCAAAGATGATGTAATAAACTAGACAGTAGTACACCACAAGAAATTATAGTCGGAGGTGCAAGCACAGACAGACAAAAAAGAGTTTGCATAGATTCTTCATACACTAACCTGGAGTTCTTGTTCCGATCTTTTGAATCTCTCATCATAATCTCGAATTTGCTGATAAATTTTATGCATCTGCGCGAGTGGAAGTAATTAAGAGAACTACCAGATTTCACATTTTCGACTTGGAATCAAAATAGCACTTAAAATACATCACATTACCTTGGCTAATTGTAAATGACGGCATGAAGTAAGTTTTCTGGCTGAAAGTAGTGAATCTTCCAATTTCTAAAGTCACAAATTGTTATTAGATATGGATAACATACGTTAACAAAAGCATTGGTACACCAAATTACACTGAAGAACTCCAATTACCTGATTCAGTGAATCAGTAATGAAAAAAAATTCACCTGGCACTTTTCCTGTAATTTGGAAACAACTTCCTGCTTGTCTGCTACCAATTCTTCCATCCGAGATATCTGCTCAGCAGGTTGGAAAATATACCATATCAATCGACTTGAATAGTGAGCTAAAGTTTATAAGAACAAGAATAGATAGACCCATTAGCTACATGTCTCGGAGTTCTTTGATAAAGTTCTCTTACTAATCACTGAAAGATAAACTAGACAAAAAAAGCGTGCAGCTAAGAAATTAATTAATCAATAAGTTAATAAATCAGAACAGCTTCTTAACACACATAGAAATTCTCAGCAACAAATGGCAATCAAGTTTCTCAAATACAGCAACAACAGATATGTGTTCGGCCTTCCTAATAAATCAATTGAGAATCGCCTGTTGTAGTTAAATGATAGTTTTCAATTATTCATGTTAGAAAAACTTTTTACAAGTGTGGAATAACAATTTCAAGGATCTGGACTAAGTTTTAGGCTTACAAATGAATAAAGTATTCCAAAGCGAGTGAGAACAAATTGGCATACATACATACTACATATAACTCAGTCCGATTGACCTCATGCTGTCAGGTGATATTTGTGTGTCTCTGAGGCTTTCACAGGCAAATGTTACAAAAGCTAGGTTTGAAAAATGCAAGTAACAGACAACCAGAGAATTGGGATGCAAGAATGCAACTTATTTACAATGATTGCTGATTGATTGACTTAATCCAGATTATGGCCTAACTTGATTTCCTTCCTTTAGTTTAGTTAAAACCAAATAAAGAAACACATAATTGATAATTCAAACCAGAATTAGAAACCATAGAAGAGGATTTCGGAACAAAAAATAAAGAAACCAGAATTAGAATATTTGTTTAAGAGGAGCAACACATAATTGATAATTCAAACCAATCTGTGGTCGTTTATATTTCACTTTATATACATACATTTTAGCAGTTTTGTTATTTATTGTCATAAGCAGACCAACTGCTCACTCCCAGCATCTCCAACACCCATAGATATAGGTCATTACACATAAACATGACAGTCTCCTCTTATTTCAATCAATTATATCTTATTAACAAACTCCTCCGGTATTTCAATATCGAGTTACAGCACCATCAAAAGCATAATAATCATTTTGTCCAGTTTAACTCTAGAAATACAAACTATACCTCCTGACGAAGTCCTTCAAGCTTTCGGATTGAAATCGCTAGATTATTTTTACCCTGTTAATCGAGAAAATCGATCGCTCATGATATTGTGATACAGAGCCACACGTGTAAACATATAAACGACCAAGACTCCAACCTGATCCTCATCATCGTTGAATGACTCCAAAGACAGCTCTCGGATACCATGATCATCGAATCTAGACCTGCTTGGGCGTACATAATTCACTTAGACATCAGCTCCTCCATAAAATAAACATAAACTATAACATGCCAATGCAGTTGCTAGATATTCAGGCTACAGAGCTGAACTAAATGTATTGTTTGGCAACACAACAAATTCCCAAACTAGCATGCTTTTCACTGAAACAAACAGTTCTTGTCTACTTGAACAGTCCAGTCAATATTGCGTGATTTGACTGCCCAAGTCAAATTTCTAGAAAGTGATGGCTAGCACGAACCTATTACTCAGGCCGTAAAATACTGTCATTCTTGAAGAAAACTGATTCACTAGACTCCCATGAACAAACTATACAACTTAATTCAATTCAAGCACTTTGGATGTACATTAAATGCAAAAAAAAAAAATGCAATAAACAACTCTTAGGTTCACACAAGTCAATCAAAATTTTGGGTTAGGTACCAAGTACCACAATGCAGTAAACTCAGTGTTATTAACGGTGGATGGCGGTAAATTGCGGGAAGCCAACCGCCGCCATTACCGCCACACTTCACAAATTTAGCCTGGCAGTTTGTCAAAAAACTGCCACGCCATACCGCCACCATGGTGCCGCCATTTTATAACACTTATAAACTTCATTCACTCTTTAATATTTCTTCTTCCCCTAATTCCCTCCTCAGAGTGTGCTTAACTACTCTCATGTTAATTCACCTTTTTCTTGTGATTCTTTTAATCCCCGTGTGAAATTTGCCAACAATCCCAAAATCTTCATTATTCATATCCTACTCATTTTGTTATTCAACTTAAACATTTTAATTATGCCATATTATGAGGATGATTTTTCCTGAACGTGTCATCTTGGTTTAATTATGTGAGTTTCCATTTTTTTCTTTTATAGCAATGCATAAAAGACCCAACAACCGAAGCAGGGATATGGACCATTTTCCTCTTTTACTTTAAGGAACATTAATGTATAATATATAGTTGTACTGGGATGCCAAACATGACTAAAAAACCTAATGTTTTTCCACTAATGGTGCACAATCATCTGAATTCAGATAAATGACGAATGCAGATGTAAAAAGAAATTGTCCGGGAGGAGTATCTATTTTCTTCAAGCCAAAATTCCACACAAGCATTTTTAGTGGCTAAAAGAATTTAGAACTTGAGTTTCAAAGATATAGGAACTACTATAAGAAAATATGAAGTAAAAAAGAGAAATAATTGCACCTATCAATGCTTAAAGTTGACAAGTACAAAGCCAAAAGAGTAATACCTTTTCCGTAAGGGGAGTTGCTGGTGTTTAAATTCGTCCCTACTTCTATGATCATTGGTGTTCCTCTGTTCCTCAATCTTCTCATCAGTGTCCTTTTCAGTATGAAGATCATGCTTTCTACCATGCTCCTGCTCAGCATCATCCATGGCTCGGCTAGAAAGCCGAAATCGCTTTTCATCTATATATAGATCCCTTTTACGATCACGACTCCTCTCCTTGTTTCGGTCTTGTTCTTGAGATCTCTCCCAATGTTCTTCCAGATGACGTTTCCTATCACGACTACCAACTCTTCCTGGATCTCTACCTCTATCACCATCAGTACTCCTGTCGGTATCATGTCGAGAACGCTCATGGTTAAAGTTTGCTTTCCCACCTCTAGTCTTCACTTCATTCACTTTGACAACTCTTCCATCAATGGTCTGAATTATAGATGAATTACATCAATACTTTTGAACTAGAAAGACAGAGGAAGAAGGATAGAGAGAGAGAGAGAGCAGAGAAAGGGAGGGAGAAAGGGGGAGAGAGAGAGAGAGAGAGAGAGAGAGAGAGAGAGAGATCACCTTGCCATCCATTTCCTTCATGGCTTGCATTGCTGATCTAGGATTAGCAAAAGTGACAAATCCATAGCATCTTCCCCCAGTGGCTCGGTCATTGATTATCTGAAAACGAGATAATAATTCACTTCACTAAACCTTTCAAAATTCAAAGTATGATACTAAATCATGGGAGATCAAGACAATGCAAGTGAAAGAAAATGTTCCAAACGTTCAGTGAATTAAGAAGCTATTAGAGATAAACAAAATTACATTCTCACTAGCAAGAGGCAACAAAATTGATGCAGGATTAAAAGTGTCAGAAAAAGTAAACTTTCAGAAGACTACTGGTAGTACAACAGGCTCCAGAATACTCCATAGATACATAATTTCATCGATGTTTATGTGAAGTTAGAAGCTATTTTGTTATTTAGCTTGGTCTTTAAGTTCATGATTAAAGGGATTTGACAATCCTTGTCTAAAAACAGACGTAGTGTCTTCAGGGGTCAACCTATCTTTCTCATAATTTTAAGATGCTAAGATATTTCACATGCCAAATAAAGCCCTTTTCCTATAATCTTCTTAGAAGCCCATTAAGTCTCCTAACGCTTTTATAATAACGCTTTTAAATAGATAAAAGATGCTCGATACGAATCTTGACAATTTCTGCTACTTCAGTTTTCTTGTTCTACTCTACATAATAATTCTTGAAAGCTAATCATTGACAGCATCAAGAGCTCTCATGAAAACTGCATGAAAAACTTTTCAGATGAAAACAAATCTTCTCAATACGTGATTGGAAAGCCTGGAGAAGATATGATGACAAATGAATTAACAAAAATTTACAGATCTGTCCAATCAGACTAAAACAAGTAAAGTTGCTGTTTAGCTTTCAGCATGTAAGCAGCTCAAGAAAATGGGCAATATTCAATGCATTCTGATATAATGAAGATATTGCATCGGGAATCTAATTATCTTAGGGTTTTTACTCGCTATAGTCAGTCAGTAAATAGAATTTGAACGTTTCAAGCATAAGCTAAAGATCAATCTTAAAAATTGGCATCCGGGAAAACCATAGATTCAGCAGTAACTGCCTGGTACAATCTAGTCACTCTCAGAACATCCTTTTTCGATACACCATAAAAAGCAAAGTTTCAAACTACGTCTGAGAAGTGCACAATATCATATTAGGAGGTAGATTTACCATGGCTTTACCATCGGTTCACTTAAGAAAAAATAATAGGTATCAGATTTTAGTAGTATAATACCGATAGTGGGAATAGCAACAGTATTAAAACGACATTTTACAGAAAGGCACCTTATCGAGTCACCTAGTTACCAAATACACGGGTTTTCATAATTTATGTGTTAGATTTCTTCGAAAGCAAGCAAATTGATATTCATTCAAACCCAAAGTTCAGTTAAATCCACCAGCATTGCATAACCAAGAAAACAGCAGACTGGCCCTCACAGTTATCCATATTGATAACTATAAATGTTACACTAGTCAAAGTTTAACACAAATTTCACATAAATATGTGAAACCGAAGATGGCCACGGAGTAATTACCTAGATCTCTCTTAGCAATCAAATATACACTTTCCTCGATCTTTCTTTTATTTTACAGAAGAGGAAAAGAAAAAAAGATCCCAGAACATATCTCAACTACTTTCATTAGTAAAATCATTCTCAGAAGAGCTACTCTACTCATATGTACATATTGTGAAATACATTAATTTGTTATCATATGAAGGAAAAAATAGCAAAAACATACTTAGACATCCATGTCGGACCCAAAGTGGATACGATACGCCTATGCAAATCAATAGTTGCACACTACTGTTTCAGTCTCAAATGCCCTACAATACAAAGCCCCCAAAAACCAAGCTATCACTCCGCAGCTGAAACTAATTTTGCACAACTAGCAGAGTATAAATTCAGAAAATACTCCAACTGCGAGTTCAATTCAACAGCAATGCAAAAGACGAACTTTGTCAAGGTAAGTGAATAACTACGGTGAAAAACATGAAGAGGAAATCCGACAGAGCAATATAAAAAGAAAAAGAAAAACACCATTATCAAACAGAATGTCTACGTAAGTGTTCGAATCGAAATCGTTCTCGCGACAATTTGTAACTGGAAAAGGATTGCCATGAAACAATCATTTCACAGGACAGGAGTAAGGGCATAAGCCGCAGAGACAGAAGGAGACCTTGACGGCTAGAATGGCGCCATACATGTAGAACTCTCTGCGAATGAGCTCCTCGGTGATGTCGTACGGAAGATTACCCACGTAGACGGAGGTATTGGCGTCGATTGTCATCTCTTCCCAGTGAATTTCCTCCCTCGAAGGTTGGGTCTGACGGCTGAAACCGCACTGTGTCTCTCCAACCAGGGAAGGTTAAGGTTTAATCATGGTTTTAGAATCTGTAATAATTGTAAGTAATAAATAAATATTTGGAAAATGCTATAAGTACATAATAAATGTACATAGAGGTATGCATAACACTTACATAGAGTGGGGTTCACTTAATTTTTTTAAATTTTGGTGGGTTCACTCAAAGTGAGTGTTATGTACATCATTATGTACAATGTTATGTACTTATAGCATTACTCTAAATCCCCCCTTCCCCCTATATATTAATCCAGAACACGTTGAGCCTATGTGGCTGCTTTTGATGTTTCTGAATCCTATGTGGCAAAATTACATGCTTCGTTATTAGACTTGGGTAAATTTTAATTTAATTCCAAACCAAAAATAATTAGGTTCGGATTACCATAAATATGTTGATTATTTATGATTATGTTACATGTTTTAATTGCATGTTAATATCATTCCTTATTATAACTATTCAATCATATATATATTTTAAAAGTTAATAACTTTTGTATTTTTTATCAGTTTTACATATGTAACTAGTACAACGCTCGTGTATTACACGGGTGTTTGCTAATTTTTTTTTCTTAAAATCTAAAATTACTGAAAACAGGTAGTTGAAAATTTAAATATATTTAAAAATATTCATATTATTATATTAGTATGACACTTTTTATTTGTGCGACTTATTTGTGTTATATTATAATAATTTTTTAACTTACAACATATAACTACATTAACCATATATATATATCAATTGAGAAATAATTTTATTTTTCTAATGAATTTTAGTAAATATTATTATTTTTTATTATTATAAAGATAAATATTATTTATTTATTTCATATATACAATATAGATGTCAAATCGAAGATCATCAAAAGATGATTAATTTAATATATTAATAATTTGTGTTATATTATAATAATTTTTTAACTTACAACATATAACTACATTAACTATATATATATCAATTGAGAAATAATTTTATTTTTCTAACGAATTTTAGTAAATATTATTATTTTTTATTATTATAAAGATAAATATTATTTATTTCTTTCATATATATACAATATGGATGTCAAATCGAAGATCATCAAAAGATGATTAATTTAATATATTATATATGTAAAACCGATAAGAAATATAAAAGTTATCAACTTTTAAAATACATTTACAATTCAATAGCTAATTGTAGGAAACAAATCAAAAGCCAGGGATATATTAGTCACTTAGTAACTCACTATCTAAAATTACAAAGAATTAAAGGGTTATATTAGTACAATTGATATTAAAATACCTAAGTTAGCTAAATAATATTTATGGAATGCCCGAACCTAGATTATTAATTATTAATATATAATATTATTTGTTCAAACCTAACCACGAAGCATGATTCTTCGCCATGTAGGATTCCGAAGCACCAGAAACAGCCACGTAGGCTCAACGCATTCTGGAATTATATATAGGGAGGATATATCAAATTAATCTTCTTTTGATGAGCTTCGATTTAACATCCATATTGTATGTATAAAAAAATAATGTATATTGATCTTTATAACAATAATAAAATTATTTTTAATATTAATTAAAAAAATAAATTTATTTATCAACTAATATATTTATATTTCAAGTAGTTATATGATATAAGTTATAAAAACTAATATAATATAACATGTAAGTCATAAGTAACACATATAAGTCTAAAATATATAGTAATATATTTTATTTTATTTTTGTAAAAAAGTAAACTAAATTTAATATAGTTTTCTCATTAATTTTAAAATTTAAGAATAATTTTTTAACAAGCACCCGTGTAATACATGGGTGTTATACTAGTATTTTAATGTTCTTTAATAATTTGATTATTATTTTATTTATTAATTATTAATGACATTTTAGTGTTTTACTTTTTACCATTCAACTAGTACAATGCCCGTAAACTACACATGTGTTTGAGAAAAGAAATAATTGTGAAAAGGAAATAAATAAAATTTATAAATATTAATGATAAAGTAAAAGAAAATGCAATATTTTTTATATTCTAAAAATATTATCTATGAATATTATTTATTTTATTTAAGATATTCATTTTTTAGAACTTAAATAGAATAATTAGTTCATTATGAAGTTAATATAACATCCGTGAACAATTGAGTTGCATTAAAAAGAAATAAAATATTTGTATCAAAATAAATAAGTAATAAATTTATATTATTATAATAATGATAAAAAGTTAAGTATAAAACTAACAAATTAAAAATTACCAAAGTTAATTACTTAAAATAATTGGTGCGTTGATTAAATAAGAAAATAAAATGTAATATATGGTAATGTAGAAAAAAGAAATGTAAAAGAGTTCATGGTACTAATTGTATAAGAAGAGAAGGAAGAGATCAATTACATATTTAATGTGAATAATATCTATATATATATAATTACTGGCTCCTATGCATTAAATAAAACCTCATCAATTTTACCTACGTGGCACTTTCCCGCCTTTTTACGTTACTATTGTTCATTTTTTTTTTTTCTGAATTTACAGCTCATATTTGGAAATCCAAAGAGTTGACTTTTTAAAAAATGGCAACTAATTAATTCTGAAATAATAACAAGTTGATGTTGTTACCAATTTTTTAAAAACGTACGGTAATCATTTTTTTAACCGCAATGATTAGATTAAACGAAATAAATGAAAATAAATAAAAAATTAAAAATTAAAAATATTACAACCAACTAAAAAAATAAATTAAAAAAAAAACTCAAAAAA
>CACSLK010027838.1:3100201-3110658 GCA_902706635.1 Striga hermonthica | reverse complement strand
TCCGCTGCGCATAGGTTTATGTTGAATGTTTGTCTGTGATTTGTGCATATCGAGATCCTCGTGGGTTCCAACAATGATATCAATGTATTGTATGAATCTCCTCTATTTAATAATGTGTTGCAAGGAAATGCACCAAACATTCATTTTACTGTCAACGGCATGCAATATGCAAATGGGTATTATCTTACAGATGGAATATATCCAGAATGGGCTACGTTCGTAAAGTATTTTCCTTGCCCGTCAGATCCTAAAAGAAAGTTATTTAAAGAAAAACAAAAAGCTGCTCGAAAGGATGTGGAAAGAGCATTTGGGGTGCTTCAGTCTCGATGGGTAATTGTAAGAGGTCCTGCTCGATTTTGGTATAGAAGAAAACTGAAACTTGTTATGTTGACATGCATTATTTTACACAATATGATTGTTGAAAATGAAGGAGTTGTAGTAACAAATTGGCACAATGACGAGGATGAAGAGCCCGCACAACCTGTCCAGAGTTCAAATCGAGAATTTCAAAATTATATCCGTAGAAGTTCAGAGATACGAGATAACACAGTTCATCATCAACTTCGTGCCGATTTAGTTGAACATATTTGGACTCATTTTAGCCACCAAAAAAAATTATATTTTGTAATTGTATTATTTTTTTCTTGTGTAATCTTAATTTAAGTTATTTTGGTATTGTAGTGTGCTTTTATTTTCATGTATCTAAAATTTATTATTATAATTTAATAATATTAAATTAAATTTTGAGAATAGAATATTAAAATTTATATCGAATGAATGAATATAATGGGTCTCATATTTGTATTTAAATGAATGTGTAGGAATGTGTGTGTGTTTAAATGGAGAGATAATTAGTGGAAAGGTGATGTGGAAATGATGTGGAAGAGAGAGAGTGTACTTTTTTTATTGAATGAATGGAAAAAAAAATAACAAATGTAAATGCCCTAATAAATTAACTAATTTATGATATTAAACTCAATCGGCAAAAAACATTCACCACTACATACATTGCACGTGCACTTTACTGAGGCTTAAAAATTGTGCAACTTCAGAACTGCCACAAAAGAAATTTATTTAATTTTTCCAAGCTGAGAGAGAATATAGCTGAACTTTTTATGTTGCGGAAGTTGAAATTTAGAATACAGAGAAACAACAGATAATACTCTTCACGATTGGTGAGATGTTTGTATTGAATATTGATAACACGGGTCACTGGAGAGAAGACTTCATTTATAATATATGCAAATTGTAACTACATACAACAACAGCAGCCGGAGGAACACAAGATAATGGTTGAAAGGATTATATGTTGCAACGGTCATAACCCGAGAACCATGACGATGGCTCTTCCGCAACACCATACGATGCAGCAAATTCCTCTCGCCACTGCTGATCAATACTGCCCACCCCACCGCCATTAGTAGTAACTTCCTCTTTAGGCAGGTGAGGGGCTGCCAACAACGAATTCAATTTCTCCATCTCTTTGTAAGCATTCTCAGTTTCTTGTTCTGCCATTACAGCTCGTCTCTGCACATTTATTGAAAATGTAAGCATGTTCTCATTCCTGTTGCTAATGTCTAATAGAAGTATCTGACATAACTTCTAAGAAAAAGAGATCTATTTATTATCAAAGAAAACATTAATGCAAGAATCTGGAATCGGAATCATCAGCATCCCGTTAGAAACAGAATAACGTGCTAAGCCGGTGTTTAGAACGTATATAACACAAACAACTTTTCTTGGTTGATGCTATCAGACCAAGATATTTTCCTACGATTTCAAGTTTGTGAGACGTCAAAAAGGACTTGCCTAAGTTTTATTACGCAAGCCAAAGTCATACTTCTAAGAAGAAAATAAAAGTCTTAAAAGGACACTAATTTGATGTTTAATTGTGATGCTAGAACAGAAAGGAGACATCATAGAAAGCGCATTAGGACTATAACTGAACCTATGTAGCTCAGATCTTTATTTAAGGAGAATTACTCACGTCGGCAGTTCACGACATGGAACATACGCCACATCGTCAAGAATACGCAAATACTCAAGTTTCATCATACACAGTAATAAGCAGTGATCACATGAAAACCATTCTTATACTTTTGATATTCCTGCAGCTTGTTTATTTATTTCGTATCATACAAAAGTAACCAAACATACTGAGTTTGCAAATGTATACACAAAGTACAACTGCAAATACTACATGTACCATGTATCCACAAAATTTTTTTGTGCCCCTTTCAGATTTTGGATTTTCAAGCCGTGACAGGGCAACGTAAAGTTAAGGGAAAACAAGGTCTGACATCAATTTACGATTCTTAATAATATAGGAATGAACTTAGACCAATAATTAAATACTCATGGTCATGCTAGACCAAAGGACAACAAAGTTAGATTTTGAAACAAAGCTAATAAAATAAGACTTGTAATATAATGTAACATCAAATAAGCACTTTACTACTAATCAAGTCTAAGACTCACCTCTGCAGCAGCCGCGTTTTCTTCTGCTTCTTTCAGCCGAACAAGTAATTCCCCAGCAGCCTGAACAGCTTCAGCAGTATCCCTCAGTTGAGCCTGAAGGCCTTTGTTTTCATCCCTAAAGTATCTTCTCTCTTTTTCCCTTTCCACTTTTAGGGCTGAGATTTCTGCTGCTAAGGCATTGATAAATTTAGATTCTGCACCTCTTACTCCAGCCTTTGCTGCAGCTTTCTTCACATCATCAATTCCATCTTGAATCCTTCTGTGTCTGGCAAGCAGGTGCATGTGTTTCTCTTCAAGCTCGGCATATTGTTCAAGCATGCGTGCATGACCTTCCATTGCCATCTGCATTGCTTCTTTAAGCTCTTCAGAACACTTCTTTTCAATGTCCAGCTCCTGCTTTTGCCTTTGAACAGCAGATCGATTGGCTTCAAGTTCTGTTCTAAGCTCCTCTACTAGAGAAATCCATTTGGTCTCGGCTGCAGTCCACTGGATTCTCTCCTGCTCAAGTTTCTCGTTGGCATTATCTATTGACTCTGAATTAGTGGAAAGAGTAGGCTCTGGACCTGGCTCAGGTGAAGTTATTAGCTTTAAGAGAGGGGTTTGACGTTTTGACGTCTTCCCAGAAGAGTCCAAGTAAGACTGCAGCTGAGTTCTTAAATCTTGTATTTCTTCCAATAGAACGTCCCTCTCACCCAAGTCGAAGAAATTTTGGTATCTTTCCAATTCATCTTGGACTCTTTTCAATTCAATTTTTGTTCTCAAAACATCAGGATGATTATCATATTGTTCCTGAAGAATCTGCAAATTTGATATGACATATCAATAAATGAACAGAAACATTTTTTCATGAACACTAAAATTATCTATAAGTTATACCTTATGTTCGTGGGTGAGGGACAAGAGCTCCTCCTCCATGAACTCCTCAGTAGGTAATATTCCATCCATCAAGCTCTCTAATCGAGCAATTTTATCTTCACGGGTTTGACCAATTATGGCGTTACACTCTCTCTCATGTTTGTATTGCTGGACCTGTTAGTCATGGAGCAACAGAAATCATATCAAATTAACTTGCAATCCAAACAGTAGGTTGTTGCATTGCCAAACTTACCAAACGATTAAGTTGCATGATCTCAGAATTTTGTTTGGCACACATCTCTTCTAATGCCATTTCTCTCCGAATAGCTCCAGCCAAAACCCTTTCTACTGCCTAAACAGTGACCAAACATGAAATGATCAGAATTGACTAAAAAAGGAAAAAATTTAGACGCGTCACCCTAACTAGCTGAAATACCTTGGGAACTTGCTTGTTGCACATATCATGTGAAACAGACCCATTAGCAGGAACTAACTGTAAATTTTGGGCATCATCATTTAAGATATCCTGCCGGCCAGTTGTGACCTTGCATTTACTACACAGTGGTTCTATGGCGTCTTTGTCAATTAGTCCGTTGTCATGAAAAACAGTTTGAACACCAACATCAACTTTAACAGCTGGTATAACTGCTTTAACATCATTCGGCATGCAAGAAAATCTAAATGATGATCTTCTCAGAGCAGGACTGAAGCGTTGACTCTCAATAACTTCAAGACCACGATGAAGAGTTGCAGCCAAATGATCGGTTGATGCAAAACAATTTCTGCGAGTGGAGAGAGAATTCAGACAGATGCTTTTAGAAGGCTTTGTCATGGATGTTTTTACATCCTTCAAGTCACTTTGAGTGGGAAAACTCTGAGAAGCCGTCACTGTTGATGAGGTCCTAAGACTTTTCCTGCTATTGTTCAGTTTTGGTGAAACACTAGGGGCAGGAGACTTCAGAGCAGGGGGCACATCAATTGGAACAATACTGAGCTCAGAAGCTTGGCAATCCTCAATGCAGTTGGTGGATTTCTCAGATGTATTTTCCGTGCCTGCAGAAAGCTGAATTGCTGAACATTGCTCCACTGGCTTCTTAGACAGATTGCCACCTGGCAATTTTCCAAAATTAGAGGGAGTACATTCTTTATCTTCAGACTGTTCACAACCATCAGTTCCAAGTACTATTTTTGACTTACTTTCATGCGACATTTCTACCCGTCTTCCCATTAGTCCATCACCGATTATATTGGATTTATCCTTTTCAACTGTTTCATCTACTACATCTTCCATATTAACATCTGTATCTTCAAATCCTTGTTCAGGTGATAACGGACATTTTTCTACAGGAACTTCAACCATTGCCTCATCTGTATCTACTATCTCCATTTCTTCATCACTATCATCTTCCGTATTAGGCAACATCATTGGCCGATTCAGGCTAAATCTCAGGAGATTCAAACTTCTCCTGGCACTCCATCCAGTGGCATAAGCCCCATTTTGACCTGTTTGATCATGGTTGTTGGCCTTCATCCTGTGCAGTTCATCCCTCAACTGCCGAATCACTTCTCTCAAGACATTTACATCTTCCTGCATTTCCTCATTAATAATCGCTTTATTCTTGATTGCTTTGGCTCGTTGTGCAAATCTTAGTGTACTGAGAGTCTCGCTCTTGCAGCTGCAAAATGTAATATCAGAGTCAGAATCAAAGTGTCACATAAAAAAGCAGGGTGTTCACACGTGACACGTGGAGATGGGTTATGAAGCAGGACTGCTTAAAGGAGTTATAATCAGAATAACCAATTCACTGAAAAAGTCAAGGAAAAACAAATTAAAAACATCCCTATTTAATACTAGACCAGACAAATTGATTTATTTTAAAGAAAAAATTAGTAGCAAGTAACAGATCATGTTCAATCACTTCATTCTCGCTCTAATCAACTACTCCTCCCTCAACTTGCCTCACCATTCTCACCTTTTACCTTCGCCAGTCATTACTAATTATCCACCATATCTGCCGTTAATTGAAGAAGACTATAAAAAGATCAGAACTGTCATTCAAGACACTTATATGGCTTATTATAGCACGATTTCCCCCATTCAGATTACCAATTAGTGATAAAAGCAGTTGGGAGGGGGACCCCTAACAAAATCTATGTGAACTGTTTTAGATAACATATTTTCTCTCAGAGATCTCTAATTGATAGTGCATATCACCTTTGAGATGGAGAAATGGCACATATCATTGCCAACTTTGCATTTCCCCCAAGAGATTCCTGCAACAGAAAAGTCAGCTTCGAATCTCTGTACGGAATGTGCCTTTGTTTTCCTGTCTGAGAAACTTCCGCCAGAATATTAATCAAATTCCTGCAATGCTCAAAAGAATCACCTTAGCCATGGATATGAACATTATATCTAAACATACAATCACTTGAACAAGATTAAAGAAGATCAAAACGTCAAACAAAAGTTAACGACAATTTATACTAGAAAGGAAGTCAGCCACATAAACGTGTTCAACCAAATAATTAGAACCAGAAAAGGAAATGTTCTAAAGCAGAATAAGTAGAGGAAGAAAAAGCCAGCTCATCATTAACAACATGCATCCAGCCTATAGCTTTAAAATTACTATAATTTTCTGTTCATAATTTCTGGCCTCTTCTCTAAGTCCACTCTCAGAAGACCATCTAAGTAACACGTTTGTAATTCTTAACAATCTCTAAGCCAAACAAAGATAGTTCAACAATAAACCATGAACACGTGAAATTGCTACTGCATAAAAACATAACGGTTGGACAATTGATATCATGCTGCATACATATTCCATACATAATCAGATTCACAAAACCCCACTCTCCCACCACTGATCTTTGCAAAGTCATCAAATATTAGAGAACCTGAGTGAATGTCATAGTGATGTGTCTGTATATGCAAATGTCATTATACATAGAGTAAGTTAGATGAAACATCAAAGTTGCACCACATCACATTAAACACCTTGTTCTATTGTCAACATCTTAAAGATTTGGTAAAAGTAACCATCTCATTTACCAACCACAGAAACCCCTATAATCTTTTCTCATATTAAATGATTAACTTCAAATTTTTTTAACTGAGTTTGGCTTATTTAATGAACAATTTTTAACTTTTAGTTCTTTTGTTTCAAAGAAGTAACTCGGCCTACCAATGCAATCAGATTAAATTCAAATCCTGGTGACTTTACTCTTCCCAGCTATCATGCATCCTTAGAATTTTTCTTTTCCCTTATTAAATGATAAACTCAAAATTTTTATTGTGGAGCTCTGGTTATATACTGCAGCCAACAAAGGCCAAAAACAATAATAGGCTACTACATTCAGTCCAACGTAAAATCATCCACCACAGCTTAACATTTCTGTTCCGAAACTACAATTCGCTATAAAGTTAATCGATGAAAATGGACAACTACCAAAGCGAAACATACCCTAGTTGTGAAAGCGAGCGGTTAATATTCCCTGCTTCCTTTAAGCGTTCTCCAGCTGCACCTGTTTGCTTTTGTCTCTCAGATCCAGCAAGGTCAACAAAATTGATTCTGCTCATTTTCAAACGGCTTAAACCATCGGCCGCACTCTGTAATATATAATTCACAATTTAATAGATTGTGTAACAAGAAGTCACAGCCAAAGGGAAAAGAATAAAAAAAACACAAACACCAACACCACTGGATGTGCAACGCACCCACATGCAGAGCACACAATAAGATATACAAGATTAATTCGGAGACAAACTCAAGCACTGTTCATCAGCTCAACTCAGAATCCAAAGAAAAATGTGATGGACCATTAAATGAACTGAATAAGAGTTAATCTTTAGAGCAATAAAATCCCAGATCGATAATGCCATTACCTTGCCGCGTGATTCAACCACACATGTGAAAACGCTGTGGGAACGAGAACTTTCAGCATTTACACGCGTGGAACTGGTTTTTCGGTTTGACAACCCCTGTGCAGAAAATAAGTGGGAATGTCCATGTTGATCAGTTAAGTGATTCTAAATAATAAAGGACGTAAAACAATGCAAAATAGGACACTGTTACACTACTCATCTGAAACGAGTAATGTTTGAAAATTGAAACCAATATACACATACTACCAACAAAAATCATTTTATTCTAGCATACAGCCAGGCAGCAGTGCAGCACTCATGAAACAGGCCTATATTAACTTCATCTAACTCGAATTTATGGGAAATTATCGAGATTATATCTTCATAATATAATCAATTCAAAATGTCAGTCCAAAATGTAAAGGGAATTGGTCCACTGGTTTTCATCCTTTATAAAGTAATTAAATCCTGAGTAGTGCTTGTCGTTCAAACTGTCGACTTGAACTTAAGGTTTTCTAGTCTCAGAGGTTTAGATGTGAAGAGAATATATTCACATAACAAAGATCAGACAAGAATAAAAATGTCAATTTACTCAGCAACTTTTCTTATTTGGTCTTTTAATTTTTCGGTGTAACTAGCTTCAGTACTAAATATATGAGTTTTTGCAAATATATATGCTACTGCACAACTTTCTTCTCCGTCATTCCAATCCACAAGTAACTAAATTTATATCTAATAGGATAAATATTATGTATGTGCAAACTTTCAAAAGTAATTTGATCAGTATAATAAAGAAAAAATTACAAGGTAAGCCATCTATATCCACGATTTAAAATTGGCTCACGTAATGAAGTATATTCTCAGGATAGACAATCTAAGTTCAGAATTTTATTCGATGAAAAATCCAAAAACAGTATAACAAACCTTTAACAGAAGCTGAGACACGTCCTTCATAGAGGTTACACACTCTTCTCTTAGATTTTCTACATAAACACCAGTTTTGACATCTTCCCTGATCTGGAATACGGACAACAATATAATTAAATTTGGAGAAATTAGATACCAAATGAGTTTCTAGTTAAGTATCTAGCTCGCCGTACCTGGAGATTCTTTTGACTTGGATCCAACAAATCAGTTATTTGTTCATTGTATATCTGTCAACATGATCCCCAAATATTTGGTACAGATGACAACAAATAATAATAAATAAGATGAGAATTAAAAAGATAACAGCAACCTACCTCGAGGAAAGAGCAGCGACACATATACACCAGTTGTCTATCAGCTTGCCTGGTTTGCTCCTACATAGAGGGTGTACGTATAAGAGATCTAAGCAACCAAACAATTTTACATCGTGCAATAGTTCAACAAATTTAATGCAGCAAGATAACTGGACACCACCTCAGCAATCCGTTCAAATAGCCTGCGGAATACACGTGGTGCTAGGCCCTGCTGTTCTTCCTCCAACAAGGCAGTGGATGCACCCCAGATGGTGTACGTCTTGCCGCTACCAGTCTAATCAATGAAAAGGCATATTCATAACCATTAGATGAGTGTCATACCTGCTGTGTATTTCCGTCAGCAATATTTCTACTCTACAATAAAATCCTTATTTAAAAATATACCTGCCCGTACGCGAAGACAGAGCTATTAAAACCAGCAAGACAATTTTCAACAAGTGGTGCACCTACGAGTTCGAATATATCGATCTGAAACAGAGCGATCCAAAATAACATTCCATTAATACTTCATTCTTTACTGAACCTTAACGTTAAAAATTTGTATAAACAACAAAATGAAATTCAGAGGGTACTCATGCCTGTTTTGACCGAATATCAGCAATAGAGTCAAATGTAAAGGTTTGCCCTGATATTGTTAAAGAATCTTCCGTAATTTTCTGAACTACATTCGCTCCGTCTTCTTCCTCCTTGTTTGGGGGTCTCACACGCACTATCACCTGCAATAAAGCAATACTCCACATATAAGTGAACAAGTTCTTCAGTTACAAACAGTAAGACTTTTTTAGAAATGTTGCTGAAAGAAATATTATTAGACAGAACTAACGCCTGCATTCAACTCTGTAACTGATTGCAGAGATAAGAAAAGACGGGTAATGCTACATACTGGGGTATGGCTTCTCTTTAGACAATATGAATAAGTTTATGTCTAAATGTATAAACCTTTCCACAAGATTGCGTCAATACAAATTTTCATACAGTAGTTCATGTTTTATTGTAAAACCTTATTAAAGAAAATCAATTACACATCTCTCCTTGTAAACGAAAACAAGAAGTGATTCTTAAGACATCAAATTCATGATCCTAATGAGTTTCTGCATCAATATAACATTAAGTATATCAAGAATGCAACTTGCCAACGTGTATTTAAGGAAAATCTTTCAGATCCAGAGAGGAAAACAAGGTGTAGAAACCATCAACAGAATCATAGCACTGCATTCCCTAAAGATAGAGTGTGCCTCGTTAATGTCAAAATAAAGTAAAAGATAAAACTACATACAAGAGCCCCATCAAGAAATATCTAGAGTTTCTACGCTCCAACTAATAATAAAACAGAAACATCAAGTTAATCTACTAAAAAAAATACTAGATAAATACAAAATATAAAACACCACCTTCACTCCAGAATCTAGAGAATTCGCAGCTGCTCCACAATTATCGGCCCCCGCAGACTCGACACTGAGCTTGCGCTTGAGCGGCGGGCGAGGGGGAAGAGGACTCCTTATCTTGGAAGCAGGAGACGACGTCATTGAGGTCGGATCTGCGGCCGGCGTTGGAGGCGCGTTCTCCTTGTTGGATTTGAGCTTCCGAGAGCTAGGGTTTGGTGTGGTCGGTCTCGATTTAGGGTTCGGAGACGCTGCGGCAGCTTCATGATTATCTCTCAAGATTTGATTTCTAGGCATCATGAAATGCTTCATGTTGAAAGGCGCAGATATGGAGAAGTGGATTTATGCTCAAGGAATGAGGAGACGGTGTTTAGAGAGAGAAACAAGAAATGGACAGTACAGTAGAGAGAGAGAGAGAGGGTAGCCGTTTGGAAAGGGAGAGGGAGAAATTTGATTTGAATTTTGGGGAAATTTTTTAGATCTCGCCAACGGTTTTTTTCTTTGTTCTTTTATATTGGAACACTGTTGCCTGGCTCGGCCCATTGCCCCATTGTGGTGACTCGGTTTCGGAACTTGCGAATTATTAGCCAATGGCTAAAACATACTATACAATTAATTAATAAGACCTTTTTTGAATAA
>CACSLK010027838.1:3088037-3099471 GCA_902706635.1 Striga hermonthica | reverse complement strand
AGGAGTTCTCAATTCGGACACAGTAATGTTAAAGAATTGCCTCACGGGTCGAAAGAAAGATTTTTGGTAACTCTGGTTTATCTCCGGCGAACTGCTTCTCATATACAAGAAACGGGAAAAACGGAGGGCATTATATGGATCGAAGATTACACGCTTTATATAGACGGATGAAACGATTCGCGTGCACGCTTTTACTGCCCAGGCGTTTTGAAAAGCGGATAAGACGCCTCGAAATCAGCCGTAACGTTCCAACTGCCAGCGGTTTATAAACCATTCAAAAATTTAAATTTTAAAAATAAACTTTCGAGTAGAAGCGCGAAGGGGGTATGCGAGCAATATGCGGAATTCGCATACCCCATCGCATAACAGAAATAACAGAAAGATGAAAGAAATAAAAAATAAACTTTCGAGTAGAAGTGCGAAGGTGGTATGCGAGTAATATGCGGCTATTCGCATACCCCCATCGCATAACTGAAATAACTGAAAGATGATAGAAATAAAAAAGTAAATAAAAAATACACTTTTGAGTAGAAGTGCGACGGGGGTATGCGAGCAATATGCGGTAATTCGATACCTCATCGCATAACTGAAATAACAGAAAGATGAAAAAAATAAAAAATAAACTTTCGAGTAGAAGTGCGAAGGTGGTATGCGAGTAATATGCGGCTATTCGCATACCCCATCGCATAACTGAAATAACTGAAAGATGAAAGAAATAAAAAAATAAATAAAAAATACACTTTCGAGTAGAAGTGCGAAGGCGGTATGCTAGCAATATGGGGTAATTCGCATACTGCCTCGCATAACTGAAAGATGAAAGAAATACGAAAAAAACTTATTATGCACTAATTCCGCGAATAATATGCGACGTTGGCATGTTGCAGTTGTGTCGAAGAATAATTTTTCGACTAATAGTCGCAGTTCATTCGCCTAATAAAAATAATTATTTAATGGGCGACGGACCGCGATTGACCGAATCGTACATCGAATCTCCGAATATTCATCGTAGAACAGTCGCATAATTTAACTCATAATTTTCTTGCTCATGCTCATGCCTGTCGCCTATTTAGCGCATGTTTCATCGCATATGTCTTCGTACTTTTTGGGGTGAAAAACTTAGCTTTTTATTGGGTGGTGTGAAAAACTTAGTGTGACTTCAGAACGGGGTGAAAATAGCTATTTCCTCTTAATTTATTTTATCGTTCGTTCAAACCGAGCCATTTAATTGGCTAAGTCGAACCAAGAGGACCTCGGCCCGTGTACCCGAACTCGCGTCCGCTTTCCTTTTCTTGATAGGCAAGTTTGATAAAACCTTGGTTTATATATTGATATATATATATATATATCTATTTTCTTTTCTACGATCGCGAAGACCCTACCCTCTGCTCTCATATCTCTCGCTCTCTCGCTCGCGATCCTGATCAGAACCCTTCCCGTTTTAAAAAAAACAACAATCGTACCTCTCGCTCTTTTACCTCTTCTCCCAACTACCTCATCCATCGGCAACCAGAGCAGTCCACGAACTCGCCAACGTTCAGCCCTCTCTCGTCTTTCTCGTGAAATTTTCGTGAGAACGATACTCATTGGCTCGAAACCCTCTGTTATAATGTGAATATTATGTTGAAAGTTGGAATTATATGATGGAGATGATGTTTAGAAATCATGATTAGAAGATTTGATTAAGTTGCTTGTGATTTGGAATGTAATTGATGATGTTTTGTTGATTTTGCTTGAAAAATCACTGTTTCGTGGTTCGCTGTATTGGCCTTCAAGAACTTGTTTCTTGAAGCTGTGTTCTTCATTTGATATGTAGCTTATTTTGTTAGCTTTCAGTGGGCTTTGGAATCTTGGAATTTCGATTTAAATTGAGGGAGATATGATTTTTACAAAATAATTGTGCAAGCAGTTTTTTGTAAACCCGGCAGCGCATATATATTAAATGTTTGGACTGCGATGGATATTCTAACATACTCAAATGTGAAAGTGGCATTCATGAAAGATGTAGTCTTATTTATTAGCTTCCTCTTTGTTTTTGAATTAAGTCAAAATCATGTCTGTAGCATGAGATATTCCATTTTTACTGAGGTTCTGTAAATTGTATGATTTTGTTCTCGGACTACAATCATGTTTTAAATGTATGTGGAACAAACTCTGATCAAATTCTCTTATTTGCCATTCATATCTTCAGGAAAGTTGTGGCCCTATTTCTTGGTTTTCTGTTGTTCCTTGAATCATGTCATTTGGAGGTCTATAGCATGAGTCATGTGAAAATTACTAAAGCTCTGTATATGTGAAATTTCAGTTTTCTGACTGCAACTATATTTTGGATGTTTGTTGAATTGTCTCCTAGTAAATGACCTTAATTGTTTTCGATGCCTTCGTAGAATTGTAGATGCATATCTTAGGGTTCAAATGCAACTGGAATTATTATGATATAATATATGTGCTACAAGTTGTGTTGATTTTAAAATCGCTGCGCGGGTTAAATTTTGAAAAACTTGTGTTGTTCATTCGAAAATGGGATTTACTTGTTAAATGCATGATTATATGAGTCATATGAACTAAGTTGAATCAAGTGGATGTTTTTATATGTGTGTTCATGTGTCGGATAGTTATTTATAGGGCTATTTTAATAAATGTAGGTGTTTGAGGAGTCGAGCCTCGACTACATTCCACTACTTGTTGTGTTCTACCATTTCGATAACCAGGTGAGTTTGTTATTCTAAAAATTGCTATGCCGTAAGTGTTATCAATGACTATTTGTGTTATGATCAATGTATGCATGTGAATCATGTAGCCTTCAATGTGAGCTGTACCGGCCGTCGAATGGTTATCCCCGCATTTATAGAACGGACCCTGTTGGGGTACTCTCCTTTTTGTGCTCGTAAGACCAGGGCAAGGCCTTGGCTGTGGATATAAACCCCGATATAAGTCCGATGCGAGGTTTCGAGCTTTTGTGGGCCCCGATGTAAGTCCGATGGCGAGGTTCCGGGCCTTCGGGGGATACTCCTACTGGCTGGGCACCCCTTGTAAGACCAGAAGGCTAGGGCCGTGGCATTCGATATATAGGCGGCAGTAGTCTATGCGTAGGTGTGCACATGAGTCTTGATTTATGAATTTATTATGGGAGATGAGATAAATAATTTCTTCGTATACATGTTGCGACCATACCTGACTTATCTTATGATCACTATTTTATCTTATGATTAATCTCTATTTCATAGTGGTGAGCACCACGGATTCCATATGTGCTCACCCCCACCTGTTTCTTCACGGATGCAGGTTAAGTAAGTGTTAGCACGATAGAGTGTAGCGAGTAGTGGTCGGTCTATATGACATATCGTTATTTAGTTGCTTCCGCTATCTTGAACTTATTTATGAATTTATGAACTTGGGATATTATGAATTTGGAATTTATGAATTGAGAATTTATGATGACTTGGAATAATTTTGGAGAGATGCCCTTTGACACTGTGATGGAATTTGGAAACCCAATCTAGGTATTTATGCTATGGGATGAACATTGATGAGATATTGATTTATGTATGATTGTCATTGTGATAAAGGCTATCTATGATATTGAATTTGGTTATGAAAATGAGTAATGCCACAAAGGTTTAAATTGAGATTGAAAATTCTATTGATTTTTCTGAAAAAAAGTCCTGGATTTTCGATAAATGAAAAGTGGGGCGTTACACCGCGCATAACCATCTTTACGTTTTCAGGCAATCAGTGACATGAACCTTCGTCATTGACCTATCTAGGTGCTCAATTTCTGGTTCGCAACTTTGTCTTCAGAAGTTTCCATTTTTAAACATTTTTCTGGTCTCGATCGAAGTTTGTGTTTTTAAATTTGGTTTTCTTGGATGCTATTTGTTTAGTTTGAGAAATTGTGTCCTTATGAGCTTTGTGAGTTTAGTGACTTTTTCTTCGGTTAGTTACGATGGGTTGTGAGTTGACTTTACCAGTGACATGAACCGCCTTCATGTAAAATTGAGTAGAGACGTGTGCGCAGACGTGTACACATCTATGTGGGTTTTTTTATGGTGTTTATATGTAACAATGTAAACCTCCCTTTTTATGTAATGGTAATTTGTATCTTTGATTGTTTCTGATTCTGTGGATTTTTTTTTTCAAAACGATAGATTTCATTCATAGGAGTAAATGTACAAACCGAAAGACCGAAATCTTAATGTTCAAATAAGTACATAAGAGCTCACCCCCAAATGCTCTAGACTTGGTGACCTAGACTCAAATACACATAAAATCAAATGCCATAGGCAAAACTAATCTGATCCCTACAGCATCAATAACATCAACATCAAAGGACCTAGATACAGAACATGAAGAAACAGATACGTGAAAGCATATAATCTACTGAACCCAAAGGACCTAGACCAAATAAACTAATATCACTGCACTTCCCCCATTTACCTGCAAGTCTTGAATTCCTGCCAATCACTTGAAGCTGCCTGAAGAATAGCATGATCTGGAATTTAAACATCTTGAAACTTCCAGAGGTTTCGGGACTTCCAAGGCCACCATAAGATATATGTAGACAGCTCTATCTTGGCTTCAGACCTCCCTTTTATCCACTAAGCACACCCCCTACCACCAATTCTTAAAGCAGCCTGCAGCTAAATCTTCCCATTGCAGAGGGGACATCTTCCAAATTCTCCTGGCTCTACTACATGTCAGCAGCATATGTCCCACTGTCTCAACTTCTTCCCCACAGCTCTTGCATATAGGATCAAATTCTAAGCCCTTTCTCCTAAGATTCATGTTAACTGGGAGAGTGTCTGAGTAACATCTCCAAATAAAGTGTTTGAGCTTTTGTTTAATTTTGAGGCCCCAACTTCTGATTCTCACCTTTTCTTTCAATAAGGGCAGAGCCACTACCCTCTGCTGCATCAATCTCCCTCAGTTTATTGAGAACTAGAAAAGAATAGGAGTTAGAGACTGAGAATTTACCTTTGCAATCTAGAGACCATATCCATTTGTCCTTTAAAAGAGGGTCAAGGGTAGTGATTCTCAAAACAGCAGCAGCATCAAAAAAGTTGAAGCACGTTTCCACTTTCCTTCTGTCCCAAGTTCTTCCATCTGCGTCAACTAGTTCATCAACCCAAGTAACTAGGTTAACTCCTACATCATTCCTCTCTGGCAGTCTGTTCATCACCCCTGGAATCTATGGCTCATTCGAGACATTAATGCCAGTCCCAGTTCTTACCATGAGATGAAAGAAATCCCTAAACTTGTCCTTCACCAACAGCCAATTAATGTAACACAGTCCCATTAGGAAAATACTTTCCCTTGAGAACCCTTGATACCAGAAGCTTAGGATTTGTGATGATTCTCCAGATTTGCTTTAGGATGAGTGCCTCATTAAATAAGGCAACATCCCTAAATCTTAAGCCTTCTGCATTCTTTGGCACTGTGACTTTCCTCCATTCTTTCCAATGAATACCATTATGATGCTCATTTGTAGCCCACTAAAACCTTCCATACAAACTAGCAATCTCCTTACAAATGCCCTTAGGCAAACAAAAGCATGACATGGAGAAAACTGGTAGAGCACCCAACACAGATTTCAGCAGAACCTCATTTCCTGCAAAAGACATATATTGGTTCTTCCAGCTTACCAATTTAGCCCTAACTGCATTAAGCACATAATCAAAGGACTCTTTCTTATATTTGCCAATACTTAGGGGAAGCCCTAGGTATCTGGTAGACCTGTGAACCTGAATACCACCCAACAACTGACAGATCACATTCTGAGTAGATTGCAAGTAGTTTTTACTGAAAAAGATGGAAGATTTACTGAGATTGACTTTTTGTCCTGTGAACCTTTGATATTTATGCAATAAATTCAGCAGAATGGTAGAGTGATTCACATCAGCTTCACAAAGAATCAAAGTGTCATCTGCAAACATAAGATGGGACACTGCAGGACTGTTCTTAGCAATTCTTAACCCCTTAAACCTCCCTCTGGTCACTTCAACATTGATCAACTTAGAAAAAATTTCTGATATAAGAATAAAGATATAAGGGGACAGAGGGTCCCCTTGTCTAATTCCTCGAGAAGCCCTGAAATAACCTTGCACCTCACTATTTAAATTCAGAGATGAGGTAGAGGAGATGCAAGCCGACACCCATTTCACAAACCTTGCATTAAAGCCCATCTTAAGCATAATCTTTCTGACCCCACCCCATTCAAATCTATCAAAGGCCTTCTCCATATCTAACTTCACCAGCATAAAACCTTTCCTCCCTGATCTATGTCTGTTCAGATAGTGAATGGCCTCTTGTGCAATTACTACATTATCCAGAAGTTGTCTACCAGAAATAAAAGCAGACTGACTTCCACAAACACATTCAGACAGACAAAGTTTGATTCTCAAAGATAAAATCTTGGCAATGACTCTGTAAGAAACACTGCATAAGCTAATAGGCCTGTAATTCTTAAGACAACATAGGTTCAAACACTCAGGAATCAGAGAAACAAGAGTGTGGTTCTAATTCTTCAGTAATTTCCCAGATTCAAATAAACTAATGATAGCTTTACAGAAATCATGAGATATAACATGCCAAAACTTCTGAAAAATAATGGACTCATACCATCAAGGCCTGGAGCTTTCCCTGGATTAAGGCTGAATAAGGAAGCTTTGATCTCCTCCCTAGAAACAAGAGCAATTAGAGATTCATTCATTTCTGAAGAAACAGATGGTGAAATGAGATGCAAAATGTCTTCTTGCCTCTTGAGCTCTCAGTAATGAACAACTCCTCATAATAAGAGCAAATATGGTTGTTGATGTCTTCCTTAGTCTCCAGTATGTGATTATTGTCATCCACTAGCCTTGTGATTAAGTTGAGTTTCCTCCTCTGTAGAGTAAGGGCATGAAAATATTTAGTGTTGGAGTCACCTTCTTTGATCCGCTGAGCTCTTGATTCTGGGCCCAATACTCCTCCTCTTCTTTGGTCACCTTGTCTAACTCCCTCCTCAATCTGTTCCATTCCTCCCAATCTCTGCATGCACCTAATGTACTCATCATGTCCAACTTGCTGCTCAACTTATTTTTTTTTATTTGCTCTTTTCTGAATAATGCACTCCATTTAAGAAGAGACACTCTTGTAGCTTTGAGTTTTTCTGAAACATGATACATAAGAGTCCTACCTGATTCAAATTGCCAGCCTTATTGAACTGCCTCCTGAACTCCATCCCTTTGCAGCCATCTTTTATCAAAATAAAATCTTCTTTTCTTGTTCAGAGTTCTGGTGGAATCATCAGTTAATGATAATAATCTGTGATCAGATGCACTTCTATAAATATTGGAAACCTCAGCAATCCGATGATCTGCCAACCAACCAAAAGAAACAAAATTTTGTCTATTTTCTTCTCAATAAAACCCTCATCCCCTCTATTATTGCCCCAAGTAAAATTGTGCCCTAGCAAAGGCAATTCTTGCATCCCCATTCTAGAGATAAACTCATTAAAACCCCTATACTCATAATCAAACCTATGTCTTCCACCTAATTTCTCACTTGAATCACATATTTCATTCCAATCCCCCCTCCCCCCAAAATCTATCTATCTCCCCAATTACATTTAGCAGTTTCTAGAAAATTCCACTGCGAGATTCTCTCATACTTATCAGTACTAGTATAGACAAAAGGAACCCAAAAAGAGCCCCCCTCCCTAGAGATATCCACTTCAATTTGAATACAAAAGTGATTACTCAAAAGTTGCTTTATAGTAACCTCTCGATTCCACAAAACAACCAAGCCCCCACTCAAACCCCTAGGCTCCACTGCGAACCACCTACCTTTATAGCCTATTTTATTGCAAACAGATTTAACAAAATTATTTTTTTTTTTTGTTTCAGAGAGAAATACAAAATGTGGGTGGTGAAGTCTAGAAGACTCCTTAACTTGGGCAACTGTAGAGGGTCCACCCAACCCTTTACAGTTCCACATTAATAGCTTCATTGATTCACTAGGGGCCACTCAGGGCTGGCCATCCCCACCCCAACCTCAGAATTTTTGTATTTTGTGTTACCTCTGGTTTTTTGTGAGCTTCCTCTGCATTTTCAGCAATGGCAATAGCCAAATTCCCCTTCCTTCTTCTTGGAATCAGTTCCTCTTGGTTAAGACTATTAGGAGTTGCTATGATAGTCTTACCAACTTGTGCAGTGGATTTCCTCCTCCATCCTTTCCTCCTGGCAATGCCTACCACTGAGGTCTCTTCAATCTCAGGTATGTTGATGAGATGTGGTGTAGACTCCATGTCCATTTATGGGTTTTGATCCCTAGCTTGTAAGACTCCATGATCAATGCTAGGAGCTGACTGTATGACAGGCAGGCCAATAACTGTATCTCTTTTAGGTGGTTTAATAACCATCATAGTTGGATCAGACTGATTTACTAAACTGGTTGATGTGCCTTTATTAGTATTCACTCCACTCCCTGCAGATATATGCCCAACTTCCCATTGGGTTGTTATTGTCTTGACTAGATGGCTGCATTTTAGAGGGAGAATCAGAAGAAGGGTGTTCTGCACTAAAACTAGAACTGGAATTTGCTAATCCCAGCATTATCCACAACCCTCAACCATTCTCCATATTAGCCTTCTTTAAATGTCCCTTTGTCAATGTTATCCATCTTCTTGGCACAACCTCTTTCCAGATGGCCAATGATTCCACAATGAAAGCAAGTATTTACTAGCATTTCATACTGGAAGCTAGCTTTTACTTGAGTGTTATTTAAGCGAAGATTGGCTACTCTGGGCAGAGGTTTAGTGACATCAACAATTGCCAAGAGCCTCAAATAGCTTCCCCTTTCTCCTGTTGCCTTCACCAATGTGACATTCTTGGTCTGCTTAAACATTTTCCCAACTCTCAAGCCAACATCAGAGCATAGCCAGTTTATAAGAATGCCATTTACATGAACCCATAACTTTAGTTCAACAAATTTTTCATGCTTCTCCGTTAGCCCTTCTTCCCATTCTGCTAATGCTAAGTACTGGTTTTCAAACACCCAGTTGGTCCCAATCAAAACCTTCTGCTTATCAGCAATACTTCCAAAGGTGAATTGGAAGAAGTTAGTTTTAAGCTCCTTCACCTCCATGGGGTATTGAATTTGCCAGATAGCTCCCATAGCTCTGCGAATTCCAATAAGTCACTCTCCTGTCCCATATGATTCGCTCAAACAAGCTTTTCTTGCATTCACCGCACTAATTTTGATGTCGTCCTTAAGATCGATAAAACAACTCTCAGACTCTGATAAATCAATGCTCTGGAGTTTGCTTCCAAAATCTTCTGCATCACCATCAGCCGTACTTTTTCCCACCCCCCCAGGCTCCATCGAGCTCAAAGAAACCCCAAATAGATTGCTTAATCCCAAAACCCTAAAAAATCTTCAATAGGAATTCAGTAGTAAGGATGGAGACCAACCTATGCTGGAATAGAACTCTCCACCAAGAGAATACTGCTCCCCATTGAAAGAATTCAAGCTCCCCGAAGAAGAATCAATCGCTCCCCATCAATCGAGTTGCTTGGCAATTTTGTTGTTCATATGTGGTGAAGTTCTCAGTTGACAACCAGAAGTTGATTTTGTAACTTAAATCTGCTTTGTTCTGTGTCGCCAAACAAGGCTAAACATTTTATAACTCTCAGCAAAAGAACACACACACACACACACACACACACACACACACACACACACACATATATATATATATATATATATATATATATATGTGGGATCGATCAAATGCGGACAACTCTTAAAATGAGGACAACTCTTTAAATGAGGACAATAACTGTGCATTATTTTGACACTAACTGTGCAACACTTTATAACTAACTATGCATCATTTTTACACTAACTTTGCAAGTTTAATTGTATGTAGTTGCAATGTTACTTTTTCTGTAGTTGTAAGGTTAGTTGTTTGTTGGTGCTAGGTTAGTTGTCTGTAGTTGCAAGGTTAGTTGTCTGTAGTTGCAGGGTTAGTTGTATCTAGTTGCAAGGTTAACTGTTTGCAGTTGCAAGTTTAGTTGAATGTAGTTGCTAGTTTAGTTATATGCAGTTGCAATGTTAGTTGTTTGTAGTTGCAAGTTTAATTATCTGTTTTTGCAAGGTTATTTGGGCAAAGTTTTGTCTGTGGTTGCAAGGTTAGTTCTCTGTAGTTGCAATGTTAGTTGTATCTAGTTGCAAAGTTAGTTATCAGTAGTTGCAAGGTTAGATATATTTAGTTGCAAGGTTAGATATATTTAGTTGCAAGGTCAGATATATTTAGTTACAATGTTAGTTGTATCTAGTTGCAAGGTTAATTGTTTGTAGTTGCAAGTTTAGTTGAATGTAGTTGCAAGTTTAGTTATCTGCAGTTGCAATGTTAGTTATCTGTAGTTGCAAGTTTAGTTATCTGTTTTTTGCAAGGTTATTTGTGTTTTAGTTACAAAGTTAGTTGTCTGTAGTTGCAAGGTTAGTTCTCTGTAGTTGCAACTTAGTTGTATCTAGTTGCAAAGTTAGTTATCAGTAGTTGCAAGGTTAGATATATTTAGTTGCAAGGTTAGATATATTTAGTTGCTAGGTTAGATATGTTTAGCTGCAAGGTTAGATTTATTTAGTTGCAATGTTAGTTGTATATAGTTGCAAAGTTAGTTAATTAGCAGTTGCAAGGTTAGATATGTTTAGTTGCAAGGTTATATATATTTAGTTGCAAGGTTAGATATGTTTAGTTGCTAGGTTAGATTTATTTAGTTGCAATGTTAGTTGTATCTAGTTGCAAAGTACTGGATGCATATTTATTTCACACATAATGCATACTAGGAGTCAACTGTCAATGCCGGAAGTCAATGGTCAACGCCAAAAGTCAACAGTCAATGTCAAAAGTCAATGATTTTCACCAGAAGTCAACGTTGGAAGTCAACAGTCAACACCAGAGTCGACGGTCAATGCTAGAGTCAACGGTCATGTAGCGTCCCGTTCGATTTATAGAATTTCTTGGATTATTCTATTTATCGAATTTTAATTAGAAGATTATATTTATTATGTAAGTTGTGATGTCGTCAATATTTAGTATTTAAACTATATATGTAAGTAGTCGATCATTTTATTATAAAACGTTCGTCGTTCGACGATTTCAGTTTAATCGCGTAAATCGAATTTAAACCGTTCGAATATTAGAATTTTAGAATTTAAGTATCTATTTGAAATTCGTCAGTTTAATTTTATTTCGAAATGTCGATTAACTGTTATTCCTATCAATTTTATCCTAACCTTTGAGATTTTGTTTTCAACCTTAGAACTTGGTAATGTATATGTTTGATTTTTCAATATCATCTTTGGCCATCATATTTTCTCTAACTTAACATGGAGTTTATTTTCAAGAGCATCTTTAGATTAATGAAAGGGCCCTCATGTGTTAAGCTTATGAAAT
>CACSLK010027838.1:3019068-3029164 GCA_902706635.1 Striga hermonthica | reverse complement strand
GGACGGGATGATCTGATAAATATATGTGAAAGACTCTCCAATATATTGTACCTAAAAGCCTTCTAACGGATTACCTTAACACCTACTTCGATAAAACTTGGTGGAGCGTTTAATTGAATCTCCCTAACTCTTGAACGATGCTATTCTCTCGTGTATGTAGAAGAGAAAAATGGCCAACATGACATTGGAGGACAGGTTGGGACATGGTGTATTTATAGGCTCCATTAGGGACCTTAAGGAGGTGCTAAATATGGGCTTATCCCATTAGGCTCCATTAGGGACCTTAAGGAGGTGCTAAATATGACCTTAAGGATGGGATTCTCCTACTACTCATCACCTTCTAGAAGACTCCCAAGTCTCCTAACCTTAGACAAGATTCTAGTAGGAATATTCCTTTCCTAATGGAATAATATATATGAAATAAAATTAATTCCTTATTATTAAATGGAATTAATTAATAAAACATTCCACTAGAGTAATATTATTGCTCTCCCCATTTAGCTCCTATTTTATCAATAAAATCGAGCCTCCATGATTAAATAATATTAATCCGATTGACCGATTTACCTCCCTATGTTTAAGATATAACGTCCGTTAATTAATTAAATTACTGAAAAAATAATTAATTAACTTCTTATTCATTTCCAAAATTAGTACCACTCAGATCCTTAACCATTATGTCAGACAATCGTCTACCTGCAGGGTTTTAACATAATGTACATTCCTAAGCTCATTTCAGGGACGTCATCAATCCAGCGCACTGAAACATAGTGACCATAAATAATTTATAATAACACATTATATAATCATTCTCATTTACCAAAATACCTCGTATGTCATCCTAATAAAATAGGAATCACTTGGTAAATCAAATAAACAAGGAATGAATATATATGCCTATTTTATATTATCTTACAGCTTAAGAGAACGCATCAATCACTGAAGGTCTGGATTACAATAACGATCAGTGAGTCTCACAATCTTATCCTTCCGCGGTCCTGTTCAACACTTATCATAAGTGCTAGTGTAATTCTTCAGTCAAAGACCAACTGAACCAAGAATACACTACAGTCTTTTTCCAAGAGGGGTCTCACTGCCTGTCTAGACTGTGAACGAATAGTTTAGTCTTATAAGGAACTGATAGGTGATCTTTCTATTCGAAACACCTCGAACCACACTATCTCAATATAAGACATGGAGTATGATTTGCATAAATAAATAAACTGCAAACATATGTACTTTGACTGAAACATGATGGCCAGATCAAAATGGAATTGACAGTATCTGCAAAACATAGCTTTTACATCATATCTCTGTTATGTCTGGTAAGGAAGATGATCGGGAATTAGCCGGAGAAGAAGAATCGAGTTTAATGTGGAAAGGAGAAGACAAAGGAAATGATTTGCAGAAAGTGGACTTAGAAGCTGAAGAGATGAAATCGTCGGTTGGGCCAAATGAAGATGGGTTTCTTGGGCCTGCTCCGATCCTAAATTAGTTGGGCTGAACTTAAGACCTATTTAATATTTAAGTTGGCCTTTTATGTGGCCCATTATTAGTATTATGTTTGGCATTTTAGAATAGCATGTTTAAGGATAATTTGGAAATTTCACATGTGGTCGCAGATTGAGTTTGTTATGTATGTGAGTGCGTGAGAAATGAAAAACAGATTTGTCAGTGCATATTCTCTCCCAATCTTCTTTCTCTCTCTATATCTCTCTTTCTCTCTCTTCTGTCACTTTCTCTCAACTTCTCCCCTTTCTTTATACAACTCCAAATTCACCATTAAAACAAGGGTTATGATATTTACAAGATAGTTTACATACGAAATTAGTAGATTCATAACAATGGTATTCAGAGCAGGCTATCCTCGGCCATGGCAGAGGCTATAAGGTTCAAGGACCTGCGAGAAGTACAAAAAAGAATTGATCAGACATTGCAGACAGAAGCACTCAAAAGAGAAGAAACTGAATTGAAGTTACAGGATCAGATTAATAGATTGAGCAATGATCTGACAGGTAAGCTAGAAAACCTCACAAATACCCTAGCCTCGATGCAGCTGCAACTCCTTAATATGAACAGAGAAAGGAGCCTAAGTGGAGATGAATCCATTTATGGCCCAGGACATGGTAGTGGCAGCAGAAACCAACAATCCTACACTCACAGGCCTCTATTGGAACACCCACAAATCATACACCCCTTACCAAAAATCGACTTCCCAAAATTTGATGGGTCAAATCCCAGAACCTGGATCCTCAAATGCAACAGTTATTTTAAACTTGTCCCTAATATCCCAGAAGAACAAAAAGTCACACTAGCCACTATGCATTTTGAATGCAAAGCTGCCTTATGGTACCAAAATTTCAGTATCAGGGAAGGAGATATTTCTTGGGTGCAATTTTTGGAGGTGGTATCTGCGAGGTTTGAGGAATTAAAGGAAGCCAAAATCATAGCTGAATTCAATAAACTCAAGCAGACTGGGAGCTATAGTTACTATGTGGATAGGTTTGAGGAGTTTAAGGCTTGTATGCTACTGATGAATCATGCTCAGTACACACAAGAGTACTTCATTGCCAGTTTCATTAGTGGGTTACCTGAGGAAGCCCAGCCCTTCATAACAATGTTTGGACCTGTTTCACTGCATCAAGCTATGGAGTTGGGTAAAAAGCAGTAGATGACCATTGAAGCTATCACGAAGAAGGTGAAATGGATTAACAAGCCTATCCAGTTCCAAACCTATTCAAACACTAAGAAGCCTGAAACTTACAATACAACTACCCAGAGAAATACCAACAACTACCAAAGGAACCCTGTCAAGTTACTTACAGCCAATGAGATGGCTGCAAGGAGGGAAAAAGGACTTTGCTGTAATTGTGATGAGAAGTTCACTTATGGGCACAGGTGCAAAAATAGAGTGAACTATATGATTATGACTGAGGATGAAGAGCTTTATTGGGTGCAAGATGTCCTTGAAGATGAAACAGACAATTCAACATGTGATTCCATAGAAGAGGTGCAGATGACAGTCAATTCCATTGTTGAGGAGGATGGTTTAACAACAATGAGGGTCATAAGAGAATTCAAGGGACAGAAATTACATATCCTGATTGACTCTGGCTGTACATTAAGTTTCATTCAAGAAAAAACTGCAAGGAAGTTGGGGTGCAATCTTAATGACACCAAAACTATTTTGGTTAAGGTTGCAAATGGGCAGAGAATGGTGAGTTCTCAAATGGTTGAAGAGTTTCAGCGGGACATGCAGGGACAAACTTTCAATTACTCACTCAGGCTCTTACAAAGTGAAGGCTGTGATTTGATATTAGGTGGGGATTGGCTTAAATATTGCACATCTATAGAATTGGACTACAAGAAGATGACAGTCACTGTGACTTGGCTGGGAAAAAGGGTTAGGTTACAAGCACTGACCATCAATGTTGGGTGTAAGTTAATTTCAGGGCCCACACTTTTCAAACTGATGCAGGTGAATCCCACTGAGATTGAAGATCTTTACTGGATGTCCCCTGTGGGACCTGCCAACTCACAAAATCCTGCATTACAAGACCTACTCAATGAGTTCTCTGATATTTTTGAAGAACCCAGGGGATTACCTCCTGAGAGAGGTGTTGAGCATCAAATCATTTTAAAACCTGGGAGTGCCTCCAAACATCAATACCCTTACAGATCTTCGCACAAACACAAGGAAGAAATTGAGAGGTTGGTGCAAGAAATGTGGGAAGCTGGAATCATACAGAATAGCAAGAGCCCCTTTGCCTCTCCTGTTCTTCTAGTGAAAAAGAAGGATTCTAGCTGGAGGTTGTGTGTGGATTACAGGTACCTAAACAACTTAACTATCAAGCATGACTATCCCATACCACTCATAGATGAGTTGCTAGATGAACTACATGGCTCCAAATTCTTTTCCAAAATTGATTTGAGATCAGGGTACTTCCAAATCCTAATGAAGCCAGAGCACAAGTTTTTAACTGCATTCAGTACTCACAGTGGCCACTATGAGTTTCTAGTCATGCCCTTTGGGCTGTGTGATGCCCCTGCCACCTTCCAATCCTTGATGAATCAGGTGTTCAGGGACAAGCTGAAAAAAAGTGTGCTAGTGTTTTTTGGTGACATATTTGTTTACAGTAAGACTTGGGATGAAAATTTGAAACACTTAAGGGAAGTGATATTGGCCTTGTGGACAAATCAGCTCTATGCTAAGAAGAGCAAATGTCACTTTGGGCAAGGAGAGGTGGAGTATTTGGGACACATTATCTCAAAGGAAGGAGTGTCCACAGACCCACATAAGGTCTCAAACATGCTGCAATGGCCAACCCCAACTAATGTGAAACAGTTAAGGGGTTTTCTGGGGCTAATAGATTATTACAGGAAGTTTGTCAAAGGGTATGGGCTAATTAGCAGACCACTAACTAATCTGTTGAAGAAGGATGGTTTTGTTTGGAATGAAGATGCTGAAACTGCTTTTATTCAACTTAAAGAGGCCATGACAAAGACACCAATCCTAACACTACCAGATTTCACTATGCCATTCATATTGGAGATTGTTGCTAGTGGCACAGGGATTGGTGTAGTTTTGATGCAGCAAGGGCAACCAATAGCATACCTGAGCAAAGCACTTTGTCCTAAGAATCAGGGGCTATCTATTTATGAGAGAGAGTTTTTGGATGTACTCATGGCACTACAAAAGTGGAGGCATTACTTGCAGGGGTACAAATTTATCATTAGACCTGATCAGCAAGCCCTGAAGTATTTATTAGACCAAAAGATCACTACCCTATACAACAGAAGTGGATCACAAAATTATTGGGGTTGGATTATGAGATACAATACAAAAAGGGGTTGGAGAACAAAGCAGCTGATGCTCTGTCAAGATTACCTAACACAGGAAAGTGCACCTCAATTACGACAGTGGTACCTGGTTGTATGGAAGAAGTTTCCTCAAGTTATGAGGGTGATGTGTTCTGCACCAGGTTGTTGAAGACTCTGCCTATTGACCCCAAGCAATATCCAGACTTCTCCTTAAGTGGGGGAATCATAAGGTACAAAGGGAGAGTGGCTATTGGGAAAAACAGCAATATGAGGGAAACCATACTGACAGCAATGCATGATTCCTCCTATGGAGGTCATTCTGGTATCTAAGGAACCTACAAAAGGTTACAGACTGTTTTCTTTTGGCCAGCTATGAAAAAGGATGTCTTGAAAAAGGTTCAGGAGTGTGATGTATGTCAAAGGAACAAAGCATACAAGTTGTGATATCAAGGACTGCTACAACCCCTACCAGCCCCACAACATGCCTGGACCCACATATCCATGGACTTTATTGAGGGACTTCCTAAGTCTAATGGCAAGAATGTGATCCTAGTGGTAATTGACAGATTCACAAAGTATGCTCACTTCATGGCTCTGTCACATCCTTATACTGCTCCTATCATAGCAAAGGTTTTCCTTAACAACATTTACAAACTACATGGTTTACCTACTAGCATCATTTCTGACCGAGACAAAATTTTTACTAGTTCCTTCTGTAAGGGTTGTTCAAGCTTATGGGGGTTAATTTACAATTTTCATCTGCTTATCACCCCCAAACTGATGGCCAAACCGAGAGGCTCAATCAGTGCTTGGAGAATTACCTAAGGTGCATGGTCCACCTTAACCCTAAACATTGGTACAAATGGTTGTCACTAGTTGAGCTATGGTATAACACCAACTATCACAGCAGCCTAAAAACAACCCCATTTCATGCTCTCTATGGCTACAAACCACCCCTTTTCTCAGTTGGCGGTTATTTACAGCCTATTCAAAAGGAAGCTAAAGAGCTCATTGGTGACAGACAAAGGGCAATACATGATCTGAGGGAGAATCTCTTGCAGGCCCAAAACGAATGAAGATCAACACAGATAAAAACAGAAAAGAGAAGACTTTCAATGTGGGGGATAGGGTGTTCCTCAAATTACAACCTTTCAGACAGAATTCAGTTTCACTGCGCTGAAATTTCAAGTTATAATCGAAATATTATGGGCCCTTTACCATCACTGAGAGAGTAGGTGAGGTGGCTTACCGTTTAGCGCTGCCAGCCGGTTCCAAAATCCATCCTGTGTTTCACGTCTCCCTGCTGAAACTCAAGGTTGGCCCTAACAATGACGTGGATCAAGAATTGCCTCTCAATGATGATGACGGAGTCTTCAAGATTGCACCTTTGAGATTTATTTACAGGAAGGATGTCCGGCGGAAAGGAGTTTTGATTTCTAGGGTTTTGGTTCAATGGGTTAATGGGGATTCTGAAAAGGCTACGTGGTGGGATGAGAAATTTATTCTGAAAAAGTTCCCAACTTTTGATCCTTGGGGACAAGGATCGTTTCAACGGCGGGGTATTAATATGTCTAGTAAGGAAGATGATCGGGAATTGGCCGGAGAAGAAGAATCGAGTTTAATGTGGAAAGGAGAAGACAAAGGAAATGATTTGCAGAAAGTGGACTTAGAAGCTGAAGAGATGAAATCGTCGGTTGGGCCAAATGAAGATGGGTTGCTTGGGCCTGCTCCTATCCTAAATTAGTTTGGATGAGCTTAAGACCTATTTAATATTTAAGTTGGCCTTTTATGTGGCCCATTATTAGTATTATGTTTGGCATTTTAGAATAGCATGTTTAAGGATAATTTGGGAATTCACATGTGGTCCCAGATTGAGTTTGTTATGTATGTGAGTGCATGAGAAATGAAAAACAGATGTGTCAGTGCATATTCTCTCCCAATCTTCTTTCCCGCTCTATATCTCTCTTTCTCTCTCTTCTGTCACATTCTCTCAACTTCTCCCCTTTCTTTATACAACTCCAAAATTCACCATTAAAACAAGGGTTAAGATATTTACAAGCTAGTTTACATACGAAATTAGTAAATTCATAACAATCTCTAAAAGCTTCGGCCTCCTTATCCACCCCCGAGGTCCCAGCCTCGACCTCCGTCACCATCCTTGCCGCCTCGGCATCCGCCGCTTCCTTCCCTGCCTCTTCCTCCACCTCCATCTCGGCCACCACGGTCAGCACGACGCCGCGCTTAACCTGAAAGTCTTGATCTAGGTCGGCCACAAGCGCGAGAGCCTCGTATTCCGAAAGCAACTCCCCGGGATCTAAGCGCCATGTATCCGGTGACGGAATGGCACAAAACCCTTTGAAGCCGATTCTGGCGTCATCGGACCAACACTAAAGCCTGCGGACTATGGCAGCCTTGTCCTCATCGACCTCGCAGATCATCCCCCCAAAGTCGATTCCATGCAGCGTTGCCTTCTCATGGAGGATCGCCCGAAAATACTCGAGGGAGAGCACCCTGTCATCGAGCCGCTGTAACAACCAGTAGAGGTTGAACGCGAACGACATATCTATGCTCTCCCTCATCTTCTCAAAATATTGAACATGGACCTCGCCGAAGGTCAGAGGAGAAGGTAGGGCAATGGGTTCGCCGTCGATTTGCTCTGCGGCCTCCTTCAGAAGTTAGATTTAGGAAGACATCCTCTTCCCATAGTCTTCGAGCTCGGCAATTTGGCCCTCATGCTTCTTCCGCAGACTGTCCAGCTGGGCAGCATGCAGCTCGACGAGGTGAGCTAGGTCGGCCTTGTGTTTTCTCTCAAGCTTGGCCACCTCCTCAGTCTGACGCCTCTCGCTCTCGGTCAGCTCGGTGGCTCGTCATTCCATCTCGGCGACCATCTCTGCCCACTGCGCCACCTCCTGGGCCAGTTCTTTGACGGATTTAGTTGCCGCCTCTTCCGCCTTGGCGGTCGCCCCCTGCTGGAGGACAAGCTCGGCCTTGAGCTTCCCGATCCGGTAAATCTCGTCCTTTAGCTCGTATACCCACCCCTTATAGGTGGCCAGGTCCTCCTCGGCCCTGTTGCGGGCAGCCATCTCCTGATACGTCAGCTCGGTAGCGTGTACTAGTTCGACCATGGCCTGGCCGAGGGTCGCCATCAAGTTTTGCATCAGCTCAGGACGAGTAAGCATAGTAATGGCCGCCTCGGCCGTCGGGGTCCATGACATCATCACGGAGCACGCGTCCGACATCGCCTGAGGGGGACGATGAAACTGATTCGGCAAGTCGAACGAAATTGCCGCCCTCGAATAGATGAAGCACCGGTCCAGGAACATGGGGAGCTTCTTGGCGAGCGTGACTTTCCTCCCCGGATTCACGGGAACGTATACTGATGTTCCGTCCTGATGCATAGGGGCCAAACTCTCACCGACCAGACCGGTGTCCACTACCTTAGCCCGTTTTTTCTTTAGAGGCGAGGAGGGTGCACCCCGTTTGCCCTGGGAACCGACATCGGACTCTCCCGTGCCCTTATCCTGAGCCCGGTTCCTCTTCTGGTGGGCCTCGGTAACCCGTTCAACCCGGTCAACTCCACGGTCGGCCTCGAAGCCCCACCCGCCATTTCTGCTGGTGGCCCTTCCACCGCGGTTCCCAACGTGGCCCCCACGAGCTGGACTAATCGCCGCTGTCCCCTCGCGGGCTCCTCAACCGATGGGGCCTTCGGGGCCGTAGGTGCTGGAGCAGTGGGAGGCGCCTGATGTCCCCGCAGAGCCGCAACCCGGGTTTTTCTTGGACTTCATTAGGAAAGACATTCTGCTCGCCATTTTCTTTCTCTCCTTCAATGAGTTGAGGTTGGCACATGCGTATTTGTTGGATTCTTTCACAGAGCGGTGTCCACACACCCGGTGTAGCGGATAATAAACTGCCATGCCAAAGGCAAGTCAAATTACCGAGCTTAATTCATAAAGAGAGATGATTAAAGGGAAACAGTAATACCTAGGGTAAAGTAGCCGCACTTGTTCTCCGAGCACAAGCCATGTGTTAGCAGGCTCTCCTCGGAAACTAGGTCGCGGTAGAATCTCTCTTCCTCTAATGTCGGCATGCGAGTTATGGACTGAAACGGAAATACCGACATGTTAGCACAGGGAAAAACGCGTAATTAAAACAAATCGTGAAATGGAAAAGAAATCACAAGGACCCAAAATGAAGCCAGTAAATGGACGCCAGGCTGCCTCAGGTGCCTGCCACGCGCCGGATACCCAGAACCACTCCGACATATACCCATGCAGAGAATCCAAAACTTTGTGGATGAGCGTTTTGTCGATCCCGGGGGCAACCGAGCTGTAAATAATTGCCGGTCTCCCTGGACTTTTTGAAAAGAAGAAGGGACCACACGTCGGCACTCGTAGGGTCAGCCCAGCCCTGTCTCCAGAACAAAATGATCAAACTGATCAGCCGAGCAAAAACAGTAGGCACGAGCTGGCTGATCCCGATGCCGAGGTCGCCCAGGATTTCGCTTAAAACGCTGGGCAAAGGAAAATGAAGGCCGAGCTTAATACTGTGGCGGTAGACCCCAATGCAGCCCGACGACAGGCAGTGAATGCACTCGCCAGCGTAAGGAGCAAAAGCGTGAACTCCGGGACCGAAGCTATCCTTGCCTCTCAACTGTGCCAAGTCCACGTCGCCCAGAATCGACGATGTGTTCCAGCCCATCATCGTAGACGGGCTGGCCCAAATGCGTGGGGGCCGACGCCAACTCCCGGGGGGAGCCGTGGCCGCGGCCTCAACGGCTGTGTCGGTCTCGACATCTTCACGACCCATAGGAACCTACTCACGACCTCGAGTGTCCCCTTGAAGGGTTTTGTCAACCAAGTCTGGGTCAACATCTGAGCTGTCGCGAGAAAATCCGGCATGAGCGTCCATTCTCTCTCCTTCACTATCAGAAGGATTGAAGCCGAGGTAGATGATTTCAATAGTAGGGAACTCCGGAGGCTCCCCCTCACTCAGGCCCGCCGTCGCCGCCGCAGCCGAAGTCATCCGGATAGCCGAGATCGGTGTGACACGGAGAGGTTGCGCCGTCTCCGCCACCGGAGAAGAGTAAACCACCAACTCCCCTGTCTCCTCCGCTGCTATGCGTCCTTCATCTTCGCCGGAGTGATTCGCCGCAGAACCAGAAGAATTCGACATGCCAAAATGAAGAAAAAGGAAAAGAGAGATGAGAAATATAATTACCGGGTTGAGATTTCACGAACTCAGCTCTACAACTTGCTCTGAAGTCTCTGGAAATCGC
>CACSLK010027838.1:2896675-2918780 GCA_902706635.1 Striga hermonthica | reverse complement strand
ACTTGACTTATTAATTCCAGACTCATTAACTAAGTAAATGAATCGGAATTAAATCTGAAAACTTATTCGAATTCCCAACCGAATAACATATCGACTAATAGTCGAACTTAGAATCTGATTGACTGATTTGCTTGAGCTTGAACATAACTATTTATTAACAAAGGCTAGCTTAATATTTAAAACTAGTAATTCCTTTATTAATAAAACTCGGGGTGTTACAAACTTAGTGCAATTTCTACTGGCAAGAGTGCATCCATCCCATATACCATACTGAATGGTGATTGGCCTGTCGAGCTTCTCAGCGTAGTCCGGTATGCCCATAGAACAGTGGTTGGCTCGTCAATCCAGGCTCCCGATGCTTTCTCCAATCGCTTCTTTAGCCCCTGCAAGATGGTTCTATTCGTAACCTCGACTTGCCCGTTGGCTTGGGGGTGAGCAACCGAGGCGAATCGCTGTTTGATCCCCATATCAAGGCACCATGCCTGGATTCGCTTGCCCTGAAACTGAGTTCGATTGTCTAAAATTAATATCTTCGGGACTCCAAATCGACAGCAGATGTTGTTAAATAGGAACTGGATCATTTTTTCCTCTGTAATTTTTGCCAGCGGTTCTGCTTCGACCCATTTGCTAAAGTAGTCGACCGCGACTATCAGAAATTTTCTTTGTCCGGTCCCCATTTGCAAAGGTCCCACCAAGTCGATTCCCCATTGAGAAAAGGGGATCGAGCAGTTGATTGTCGTCATGGTCTGAGCGGGGATATGTGGAATTGGGCCATGACGCTGGCATCTCTCGCATCCTTGTACTAACTGCTCGGCCATTCTCCTGATTTTCGGCCAATAATAGCGAGCCCGCAGAATTTTTCCAGCTAAAGCCCGAGACCCGACGTGAGCCTCACAACATCCTTCGTGAACTTCCCGCAAGACATAAATTCCCTCGTCTTCAGAAATGCATCTTAAATGGGGCCCGACATACGACCTCTTGTATAGCACCCCTTCAATTTCAAAATATTTACTCAAGTATCGAGCAGCTTTTTCGGCTTCCTACTTATCTCCGGTAGGTATTTTTCTTTGCAAAAGCTCGCAAATCGACATCCTCCAATCTCCCTTCTTCTCGACCTCCATCTTTTCACCCAGGACACTCCTTTCCAGATTCATGGTGGTAATGTGGTTTCCCATCTTCCCCTCATTTGAACTGGCTATCTTGGCGAGCCAGTTGGCTCGTTTGTTCTCCTCTCGAGGGACTTGGGTCAGCTCGAATTTTTCTAAGCCTTGCACCAGGCTTTGAACTTCCTCGACATACTTTTGCATTTTGTTTTCTTTTATTTCACAGTTCCCATTACTTGACCCACGACAAGTTGTGAATCGGAGTGAGCGGCGATTTCTGTTGCTCCGCCACCAATTTAAAGCTGAATTCCTTTAATCAATGCCTCGTACTCTGCTTCGTTATTTGAGGCCTTGAAACCCATTCTGATGGCGAAGTCGAGTTGCTCGCCGTCGGGAGATACGAGGACAACTCCTAAGCCAGACCCCTTGGCCGACGAGGATCCATCAACATGCATTATCCATTTCTTCTCTTCTACCTTAGTTCCTTCTTGGATAAAATCGGCTAAGGCTTGGGCTTTTATGGCTCATCTTGGTTCATACTTGATGGAGTACTCACTTAGTTCGACCGCCCATTTTACGAGTCGACCCAAAATAGTCGGTCGCCCCAGTGTCTCTCCGAGCTGGAAATTCGTCCTTACTATTATTACATGGTTCAAAAAATATGGCCTTAGCTTCCTAGCCATTATGACTAACGTTAGGGCAGCTTTTTCGACTCCAGAATACCTTGTTTCTGCGCCCTGAAGTACTCGACTCATATAATAAGTCGGCTGTTGGGCTCCTGCTGCTTCTCGCAACAAAACTGAACTTAAGGAAAATACCCCCACTGAGATGTAAAGCACCAGCTCGTCACCTGGTTCTGGTTTTGTTAATAGTGGAAATTCGCTCAGAAACTCTTTCAGTTTTTCGAATGCTACTTGCACCTCGTCACTCCATTGAAAAGCTTTCTTTTTAAGCAACTTGAAAAACGGGAAACTTTTCTCCACTGCTCGAGCAATGAATCTGCTCAGGCCAGCAATTCGACCTGCCAAGACTTGTACATCTCTGATATTTCTGGGTACGGCCATGTGAAGTTTAGCCTTCACCTTATCCTTGTTTACTTCGATTCCCCTCTCAGTCATGACATATCCCAAGAATCGCCCCGCCTTCACTTTGAAAGCACACTTACTCGGGTTTAGCTTCATCCCAAATGTTCTCAATGTCTTAAATGTTTCCCTTAAATCCTCTACGTGTGAGATCGAGGACTTGCTCTTCACTAGGATATCGTCCACGTATACCTCCATATTTCGCCAGATCTATGATTTAAACATTCGATCCATTAACCTTTGGTACGTTGCCCCCGCGTTTTTAAGCCCAAAGAGCATGACGACATAACAATATGTCCCCTTGCTCATTACGAAACTAACTTTTCTTTGATCCTCGGGGGCCAGCGGAATTTGATCATACCCTTGGGACGCGTCCATCATACTTAGCAATTGACAGCCAGCCGTGGAGTCGACCAGCTGCTCGATTCTTGGCAAGGGGTAGTGATCTTTCGGGCATGCTAAGTTCAAATCGCGAAAATCAATGCACATACGCCATTTATTCAACGCTTTTCTCACCATCACAGTGTTCAATATCCATTCAGGGAATTGAATTTCTTTGATATGTTTAGCTTTCAGTAACTTGTCTACCTCGACCTCGATTGCTTTATAAATTTCCGCTCCATGATGCCGAAGTTGTTGCTTCACGGGCTTTTTGAGGGGATCGACGTTAAGCTTGTGCTCCATGACATCGGGGTCGATTCTCGTTAATTCTTCAGGGGAAAAGGCAAATATGTATCTGAATTCTTTCAACAATCCCACCAACTGTCTACGCAACTCATCCTCCAACTCTCTCCCGACTTTGGTGTTCTGCTCCTCTCTTTTCCCGATTTGAATTTCCATCAACTCTCCATGCGGCTCAAGGTCACTTTCCCTTGGTCTCTTTTCACTCGACATTGGCTTTTTTCCTTCCTTTACTTTCGCTCGTTGGTTTGTTCTTACTGCTATCTGGTAACAGGTTCTTGATAACTTCTTGTCTCCTCGGGCCTCCCCTACTCTATCTCCAACGGGGAACTTTAGCTTCATGTGGTAGGTCGACACCACTGCTTGGAATGCGTTTAGCGTTGGCCTTCCCAGAATCATATTATAAGCTGACTCGACGTCAACTACAACGAATCGCACCATCTTTACTTTCCTTAAGTCACCTTCCCCTAGGACAACAGCAAGCGTGGTTTCTCCTAGGGGTGCGACTTCCGAGCCATTAAACCCAAAAAGTGAGGTTTGTAGGGGCGTAAGCTCGATGTCGAGTTCCATCCATTTGAGACAGTCGTAAAAGATCACATTCACTGAACTTCCTGTGTCGACAAAGATCCTCTGTACTTCATAGCCTGATATTTGAGCAGTGATCATCATAGCATCATTGTGAGGTCTCTCGACCTCTCCCACATCTGCTGGCCCGAAATTCATCACGGGACCGTTCTCCTCGACCTGCTGCACTTCAGCTTTCCCGTGGCGGCCTCGAGCATACACCTTTCTGGCTCGATTTGAATCTCCATCAATCGGCCCTCCGAATATCATATGAATTATTCCTCTTTTCTGAGGAAGCTCCTCCTTGTCGGGTGTTCTCGCCCTCTTGCGGGAGCTCTTACTTCTCTCCCTTAGCCGACTAGTTCTCTCTCGATCCTTATAAATGAACTCCTTCAGATGGCTGACCTTGATTAGTCTTTCAATCTCATCCTTGAGGTGTCTACAATCGTCAGTGTTGTGCCGATAATCCTTGTGGAATCGGCAATACAGATTGCTTTTGGGCTTTGTCGGTCCATCCTTTCTCGTCTGTAGCCACCTGACGACATTTTTGCGGATCTCTTTCTCTATCACCTCCAATATCCTTGCATTCGAGGCTAACAGGGGGGTATATTGAGTCGTCCTCCATCCCCTTGATTGCCCCTCCCTTTCTAACTTCGGGGATCCCTTCTTTCTACCGCCGTGATTGGTTTTTTATCCTTCTTTTTGTCCCGGGATTCAGTCTTCGCTTTGGCCGCTTGCAGAAAGTCGGCCTCGGCTTCCTCCACATTCATGTATTTGGCGCACCTTCCTAAAACCTCATCGAACATCCTCCCGGGTCGTTTTACTAAGGAGTTTCTGCACAATCCTGGGAGGAGTCCTCTAGTGAGTCCACCCGACTTGATTTTCTCAGTGGCCAAGGGGACGTCGATGCACGCCTGTGTGTATCTCGCCACGTAATCCCTCAATGATTCTTCTTCCTTCTGTTGCATGCCTATCAGAGTAAGGTAAGATTTTTCTTGGACCTTCACACTCGCAAATTGGTTTAGAAAACTTGAGCTAAATCTGTTAAAGTCCCTGACGGCTCCCGGGGGCAATTGATGAAACCAGTCTTGCGCAGGTCCTCGCAGAGTCCTCAGGAACGCTCGACATTGAACGGGGTCATTGTAGCGGAGCAGTACTGCCATGTTTTCAAAACTCCTCAGATGTCGAGAGGGATCAGTCGACCCATCGTACCAGATGTTAAGCTCTCTGAACCCCTGAGGCAAGTCGGCGTCTAGAATATGTTGCGAAAAAGGGTGTCCTCTCGAGCTCCCCATTTTTCTCCCCTCGACTCGAGCCTGCAGATCTCGCACTTGAGCTAGCAACTGCTCGAGAGTGTCGTTTCTTGCTTGTGGATTGACAGTTCTGACAGAGGATTCTTCCTCGTCTGCTCTCCTGCTCTGCCTTTCATGTGACTGTGCTTGCTGTTCGCGCTCAGGGGGTGGTTGTCCATTTTGAGGTTGCTCGACCCTAGCTTGTTCAATCCTGGGTTGCTCGACCCTAGGTTGTTCGACTTGCGTCTGCTTGATTTGGGCCGCTACTGCTTCTGCAATCATTCTTTGCATCTCTCTCCTTGTCATGGTCAATGTTTGCTCCTCAACTTGAGGTGGCGGCCTCGTTTCTTGCTCGAGTGATCCAGGCTGCCTTCCCAAACTTAGAGACGTCTCGGTCGATTCATGACCCTTGACTTCTCCGCTCGTGCTTTTCACGTGGCTGGCCCCTCCTTGAGGAAGGACTGGGATCTTGACTCCAGGTGGGGTAATAGGTGTCTCCTCCTCCACACGCTCCCCTGACGGCGCGTGTGCTCCGAATGGTGGGAAGCCAAACACTTGGAGCGGTGGTCTGGGGCTGGGAATCGGCGGAGGTCGCTTGTTAGTCCACGTTGCCCTGAAATACTCGTTCATGTTTTTCTGCAATCCTTCCTTCTCGGCCATCAGAGACAGATCAAAGCTAGGTGTAAAGCTCTTAATTCCTTCAAGTACTCCCCACAGACGGCGCCAAAATGATGGGTCTCCTCTCAGATCTTGAGTGAACCAATGGGAATGAGCTAAGATCTGACTCGATAGCCTCCGAACTGTTGTTGAACCACGAGAAGACCTGCAAGAACTCCACGCCGGAGGGGTTTCCGGCGTAGAGCCTCAGACGCTCAAGTCAGTATGTGAAAGAGGTGAAGAGAGCTGCTCTGAGGGAGCAGCAGCAGTAATGGAGGAAAGTATAAAATGAATGGGAGTTAGGGTTTTGGGGTTACCTCAACTTCTTTATATAGAAGTAAAACATTTACCTGAAGTCCCTAAAATGCCCTGGCCGACTTACTGAAAATGTCCAGAATACCCTGGTCGGTTCGCATTCCGTCGATCTCCTAGTCAGCATCTAGATTCCTTCTTATCCTTAATAGCTTCCTGCTTATCCTTGACAACTTTCCTATGATATGTTGAAGTGTACTGGAGTCGTCGAGATCTATGAGCCTCGATACTTCCTCAGTCGACTTGGGATATCAACTCGAGTCTACTGGGTCATCTTCAATCGTCAGTAGACCCTGACGCGCTTGACCATCTTCCCGGAGGGAATCGACTTATGCTAGTCGACACGTGGAAGTCGACTGAGAGAATTGCTTGGACCCTTGACCGGAGATATCACAAAGAGTCTACGGACAGAGTCGACTTTGCGTAAATCGACTCGGTAATCTCTCAACCGTGATGGTATGAACCGTTATACGACAGTGTGGCTATATCACACGATATGTTTAACACGCCGATGTCGGTCAAAGCTGTACAAGCCCTTACCGGCCGACTCGCCGCATTGAATAGATTCATCTCGAAATCAACTGATCAGTGTAAGCCTATCTTCGAAATAATAAGAAAGAAGAAACAATTTGAGTGGACCGAGGAGTGTCAACAAGCTTTGGTCAACATAAAAAAAGTACTTACTCACCCCCGACTTTGCAAAAACCTGTTCCTGACGAACTACTGTACTTATACTTAGGGGTGAGTGAAACTGCAGTTAGTGCCGTCCTCATCTGAGAAGAAGGACACCAACAGACGCCTATCTACTATGTCAGTAAAGCTCTTCACGATGCTGAAGTCCGGTATCCCCCTATGGAAAAACTTTTTTTTGCTCTAGTTACCGCAACCCGAAAATTGCAACCTGATTTCTTGGAACACACGATCGTCGTGCTAACCTCATATCCATTCGGACAAATTTTAGATCGGCCCGACACGTTGGGCAGAATGGTCAAATGGGTGGTTGAACTCGGACAGTTTGATATATAGTATAATCCGAGGACAGCCATAAAAGCCCAAGTACTTTCCGACTTCATTATTGAATTCACCCCGGCGATTGAAGCTGTAAAGAATGAACAATCGTGGGTCCTGGTACGTAGATGGATCTTCAACAACACAACGAGCCGGAGGCGGCATAGTCCTAACCAATCCAGAAAATCAAGTCTTCTGCCATTTAGTCAAGTTCTTATTTCTGACCACCAATAATGAAGCCGAGTACGAATCTCTGATTTGTGGCCTTAACTTAGCAGACCAATTAATGTGAAGCGACTCGAAGTATTCTCTGACTCACAATTATTGGTGAATCAAGTAAAAGGAGAGTTCGAAGTAAAAGAACCTCAGTTAGCACCGTATTTGGCGCTAGCAAGAAAGAAACTTGCAAAGTTCGATGTACATGTGGAATATATTCCACGAACTTCTAACACCCAAGCCTATGCTCTGTAAAGGTTAGCAGCAAACACTGGCATGAAAAGCATAGAGTATATTCAAGTCGGTAAGCAAGAGAGCCCATCAGTTTTGACCGATGAACTCATGAATGTTGAAACAAGTTCACTGATAATCTTCCGACTTGGATGGATCCTATTATCTTATACTTGAAGATTGGGGCCTTGCCAGAGAACACTAAGGAAGCTCGGTCCCTTCTTATCCGAGCTGCCCATTTCACTCTTGATTGTGATGTGCTATATAAGAGAAGATACTCAACTCGTTTGTTGAATTGCACGAACGAACGAGAATCCAAATATATCCTTAAAGAAGTCCACGGAGGTATCTGTGGGACTCATCTCGGAGCGCGAGCTCTAGCCTATAAAATCCTACGACAAGGATACTGCCAACCTTGAAGTCGGGTGCCACCAATTGGGTACATCGGTGTTCGAAATGCCAAGTATTTACACCCAATGTAAGTCAACATCCTGAGAAAATCAAATCTATCTATAGTCCCTGGCATTTTCCAAGTGGGGAATTGATCTAATTGGGCCACTCTCGACTCCTAAGGGAGGAGTGAAATTCGCTATTGTTGTTGTGGACTATTTCACTAAATGGGCAGAGGCAGAACAATTGGTAACAATAACCGAGCAAAAAGTAATTGATTTCATCTAGAAGGCCATTGTTTGCCGATTCGGAGTTCCGAATTCAATAATAACCGACAATGGGCACCAATTTGAAGGAAAAAAAAAAACTTCTTTTCTTCTCCATATCATCCACAGTCTAATGGGCAAGTAGAAGCAGTGAACAAAGCAATCAAGAACGGCTTGAAGGCCTGACTTGACGCTGCTAAAGGAACCTGGCCCGAGGAATTACTGCATGTCCTGTTGGCTTACCGAACAACACCGTGGATATCAACTGGAGAAGCACCTTTCTTACTCACTTATGGAATGGAAGCAATGGTTACTATTGAACTCGGATCCCAAACATAACGAATGAAGAACTTCACCGAAGACACAAATTCAAAAAATATCAATCCAAATCTTGACTTAATAGAAGAAGCCCGAACTCGTGCCGAGATAAAAAAATGCTGCATACAAACGACAGGGTGAAAGATACATTAACACCAAAGTCAAACCCAAAATATACCGAGTCGGCGACTTAGTTCTCAAAAGAATCACCGGACCCGACCCAGAACCGTTGAAACCGAAATGGGAAGGCCCTTTCAAAATTAGTCAAGTACTACCTAAAGGCGCTTACCGACTCGAGTATCCTGATGGGACACAAAATCAATATCCATGGAATGCTGTCTTTCTTAAGAAGTACTACCAGTGATAAACAAGTGGCAATGCAAAATTTTCTTACATTTCCTTGTATTATAATAAAATATCTCTTAACTTTTGTTTCCTATAATTATTTATAAGCCAAACCCTGAAGTAGGTTTGGTAGAGGCTACTCTTTTGCCAAATCCTGAAGATGATTTATTGAGATTCGTTCTTTAACCAGATCCTGAAGATGATCTAGTTTGGCCACTTTTCTCTCAAATCCTGAAGATGATTTGATGTGGTCAAATTATTTGCCAAATTTTTAAGATAATTTGATGAACCTCGTTCCATAACCACTTGCACATGACAAGTTGGTATAGCCGATTCTTCAAAGAAGTACAAAAGTGTACTTAATACAGCTCATTTTCTATTAAGGCCCTGAAGTCGGCCTAGATGAGCTTGCTTCCTAATTTAAGTCAGAGAGATACATGCCGACGTTCCTGAATAATCACTATAAAGGATTCTTTTCTTAAAAATTTCTTTAGACTCAGTATCCAGTTTTCCAAAAATACTTTTTTCTTCTTTTCGAGCCATTTCGGGCTTAAGAATATATTTCTTGTTATGTTGTATATATTTAAATTAAAACCAAGACTGGGAGATTTTTACTTTCCTAACTTTATCTTATTGAATTTTTCCGACTTTTAAAATTGTTATGCTTGTGCCAACAAAAAGCAAGTAACAAAAAAACGAATCATAAAAAGAGGTTCGTTCTTTAACTGGATCCTGAAGATGATCTGGTTTGGCCACTTTCCTCTCAAATCCTGAAGATGATTTGATGTGGTCAAATTCTTTGCTAAACTTTTAAGATAATTTGGTGAACCACGTTCCATAACCACTTGCACATGACAAGTTGGTATAGTCGATTCTTCAAAGAAGTACAAAAGTGTACTTAATACAGCTCATTTCCTATTAAGGCCCTGAAGTCGGCCTCGATGAGCTTGCTTCCTAATTTAAGTCGGAGAGATACTTGCCGACGTTCCTGAATAATCCTTATAAAGGATTCTTTCTTAAAAATTTCTTTAGACTCAGTATCCAGTTTTCCAAAAATACTTTTTCTTCTTTCGAGCCATTTCGGGCTTAAAAATAAATTTCTTGTTATGTTGTAAATATTCAAATTAAAATCGAGACTGGGACATTTTTATTTTCCTAACTTTATCTTATTAAATTTGTCCGACTTTTAAAATTGTTATGCTTGTGCCATCAAAAAGAAAGTAACACAAAAACGACTCATAAAAAGAGGTTCGTTCTTTAACCGGATCCTGAAGATGATCTGGTTTGGCCACTTTCCTCTCAAATCCTGAAGATGATTTGATGTGGTCAAATTCTTTGCTAAACTTTTAAAATAATTTGGTGAACCTCGTTCCATAACCTTGCACATGACAAGTTTGTATAGCCGATTCTTCCAAGAAGTACAAAAGTGTACTTAATACAGCTCATTTCCTATTAAGGCCCTGAAGTCGGCCTAGATGAGCTTTCTTCCTAATTTAAGTCGGAGAGATACTTGCCGACGTTTCTGAATAATCCTTATATTCTTTCTTAAAAATTTCTTTAGACTCAGTATCCAGTTTTCCAAAAATACTTTTTCTTCTTTCAAGCCATTTTGGGCTTAAAAAAAAATTTCTTGTTATGTTGTAATATTCAAATTAAAACCGAGACTGGGAGATTTTACTTTCCTAACTTTATCTTATTGAATTTGTCCGACTTTTAAAATTGTTATGCTTATGCCAACAAAAAGCAAGTAACACAAAAACGACTCATAAAAAGAGGTTCGTTCTTTAACTGGATCCTGAAGATGATCTGGTTTGGCCACTTTCCTCTCAAATCCTGAAGATGATTTGATGTGGTCAAATTCTTTGCTAAATTTTTAAGATAATTTGGTGATACTCGTTCCATAACCACTTGCACATGACAAGTTGGTATAGCCGATTCTTCAAAGAAGTACAAAAGTGTACTTAATACAACTCATTTCCTATTAAGGCCGTGAAGTCGGCCTAGATGAGCTTGCTTCCTAATTTAAGTCGGAGAGATACTTGCCGACGTTCCTGAATAATCCTTATAAAGGATTCTTTCCTAAAAATTTCTTTAGACTCAGTATCTAGTTTTCCAAAAATACTTTTTCTTCTTTTCGAGCCATTTTGGGCTTAAAAATAAATTACTTGTTATGTTGTAAATATTCAAATTAAAACCGAGACTGGGAGATCTTTTACTTTCCTAACTTTATCTTATTGAATTTGTCCTACTTTTAAAATTGTTATGCTTGTGCCAACAAAAAGCAAGTAACACAAAACGACACATAAAAAGAGAATATCAATCATTCATTCATACTTCTAATATGAAATACGAAGTACAGACATGCCGATACTTCGCTACAAACAAAAAACAAAAAGAGAACTTAACATAAGAAATTCTTAAAAAGGGAATCAGGGGGCAACTGACGTCTCGGCTCCATCGTCACCTTTCTCGTTAGCCGTCTTCTTCAAAGCCTCGGCGTCTTCTTTTTCCAACTGTTTGAGCATTGCTGTGCCAATCGCATCCAAAATTGTATCCTCTTTTGCAGCGGCCACAGTTGTAATCACTTTCTCCGAGAACATTTCCTCCTCGCTTTGCACCACTAAGGGCGCCACCTTTGAAGATGCTAACCCACCTGCAGTTAACTCCTCAATTTTTCTGGCTGTGAAATCCAAAACTGCTTGCCGAAGTTATGCAGGAGTCATATTCTCGATGTTTTGAGCCACGATTACATCGGCCAAAGTGTTGATAAAAACCTGGCCAACTCCATCCTCCTTTCTTTCTCCTCTTTAAGGATCATTTCAGCATATGCACGGTGTAAACAAATGTTCCTTTCCTCGCTCAAGGAAACAATATCAGGATTGACATTCTGTTCTTCAGCCCGACTAAATAGCCACCCACAAAAGTTAATCTCCTCCTCATCCACCGGCACATGCATCGATTTTATTGATGAATTAAACCAAACTTGTCCAACCTCCTCAATAAATAGATCCTCAGGTCCTCAACAGTGTAAAACACACTCCCAACTCTCTCGATAAACCACCTCAGACTCAAGTAGGTGTTTATCTCAAATTCCTAGTCCATATCCTGATCATCATCTCCTTCTTTGCTTCCACTGCCTTTTCCGGCCTCAATACCCTCCTCATATCTTGTCTTCCCAAAAGCCATTTTTTCTCCCTCCAGATGGGAAATTTCCTTCTTATAACTTTCACGAGCACGAATGAACAAAGCTTCTTTCTTAGAACGATCACGCCGAGTTGCCTGATGATCGACGCGTTCCTTCAGGAGTTGCTCCTCCTTTACCTTGGTCGGTCGCTAAGATTCTTCAAGTTGGTCTCCAAAAGCTCATTTGTCGAGATCAACTCAGTGATCTCGGATTGAGCCACTTTCAACTGGTCATTCTTCTCGGAGACTGAGGCCCCCAAACCCGCTTTTTCCTCCTCTAAAGATGCCACCGTGCCGACTTGGGCCCCCAGCTCATCTCTTTGTTCGTCAAGATCGATAAGACTCTGATGATAACTATCCTCGGCAGAAATCAATCTAACCAAAGCTCTACCGAGACAAGATTTGGCGTAACCAAATCTGTGTGAACCAGCAAGTGATGAAATCCCAGGATTGACCTTTGGGTCCCATGCCATTAATGGAACCTGGGCAGCCTCCATGATGGCCTTTAGAAAATTATTTCGGTTCGACAACTTGGGAGATTCAACCGACCTAAAAGTTGGATACCACTTATCCATCACCATGAGAATTTTTAGTTTACCTGTCTGTTCCTCGTTGATTTTCAAATTAGAGGCCTCACCGACTTTGTCAGAGACCTCTTTCACTTTCCCCTTCTCCTTCTCATTTTCTTTCTCTTAATCTTTCTCTTTTTCCTGTTCACCCCTATCATGTCGGTGATTTTTCCTTCTCTCACCTTCAGTTAGCGTACTCTGGGTACGCCTCTTGCTAGTTCTCCTCAAAAGAATCTATTGTTCCTCAGCCATTACTTTTCTTACCTCGGTCTCCACCGGAATAATTTCTTTAACTGGCTTTGGGTCAGCCTGATTAGCAGCATCAGCGATAGTAACCTGAGCCAGAGCAGGAATTTCGGTAGCCCGACTTGACCCGCCACCGTAAGCACACAAATCATACTTAGTCGAACTTGATTCAACTAAGTCGTTCGTGGAGTCCTGTGGACTTTGGAACACTTGGACTCAACTCGAAACCAATTATGGCAAACACACCAATTTAAGTGGGTCAAGCTAACGGATGAGTTAGGTTCTGAAAATTTAAAATAAAATCCACCTCACTGGACTTAGCAAATCAACCAAATTTCAGCCCTTAACTCAAAACACACAATTTTATAAAATTCAACCAAGTTTTCAGTAAATACGAGCACAAATTTCAAAGCTGAACCATATGAACGAGTTAACACTTGAAATTTTTACACAAGCAGTGTAACACCCCGTTTTATTTTAAGGAGTTAACCGAATTTATTTATAAAAATCAGAGTAAATTTTTTAAAATTCTCAATTTTTAAAAACTTTTAAAACTTAACGGGCACTACTAAACTACCAACAAAATAGACAAATAAGTTCAAAACGAGAAACCTACACATGCATACAAACGATCATAAATAATCAAACCAAGTTATTATATGTTCCAAAACTCAACCAAGAGATTCAAAATGATCCAATGATCTAATCAACATATTCAAAATAGTTTAAGCGAAGCATCATAATCCAAAAATAATAATCCAACATAGGTAAATAAAACGGAAGCAAGGACACGACAATCTAATGACCACCACTTGCTCGTCTCTCGCTGCCGCCGCCAATATTGCTCAACCTAAAGATAGGAAGAGGTAACAAGAGGACAAAACAAACAATGGGAGGGTGAGCAAAACCACTATGCTCACCAATATCGCATCAGTCTATCTCGCATAAAGATCCAAAGCCATAAAGAGAGTATGCATAGAATCCATGTCTAACTCCCTATTCGGCCCTATTGTAAAACATCCTATGTACATACAACAACTTTCCGATCATCTTATCGGCAAAGAGTAACCAGAAACCTTCCCTCCCTAGCTCGACATAGGCAAAGGGATCTTTTCCGGGAGACAGTGGAGCCAAAAGGACCCCCCGAACTCACACACGGATCAGGTGACCTCTCACTGTTTTTCCATTCATCAAAGGTGCTATAGGCAAGACGTCCCTAACGGTGTAACACACTAGACTAGGGTTCTCAGGCATACTTAAGTTATCGAAACGAACAGTTACACAAAATAACAAAATGCGATAATTATAGATACACAAATTGTACCCACCTAGAAGCAGCAAAATAACACAAGGCGAGAATCGGGTAAGTGGTGAGGTCAACAACTCAAAACACCTACACAAAATCAAGATAACTACTCGATTACTAACAATCCAACGAACACTTAAACTTCGTTGAAACATTTCAACTAAGTGACTCGTGGAAAATCTAGTGGAGTTATGAAACATTTGACTCGACTCGGGACCAAGTATGGGAAAGCCACATAATAGTCAATTAATGTTTGACCAAGTTAAATAAATAGTCAAAGGTCAACTATAGTCAAAGGATCGGGAAAACGTTCGAAGATCGGCTCACGGACTTAGGCACACGCGCTGCAGGGCACTGCCGGGCGCTTGCTGGCCAGCAACACTCCTTACGGAACCTCTCGGTTTTTCTCAACAACTACCCGAGAGTTTGACTCCAAAATTTAAACACATATTATTTAGCACTAAAGAACATCATATAAGTAAATTTTCACAAAATTTCACACTTGAACTATATGATCAACATTTGAGAAATTAGGACAAGCAGAGTTTTCAAGATGACCAGCCATCAAACTAATTTTTAATCTAACATTTTAACACATGATATTCCATGCTGAACAATGACAATTTACCAAGTTTCGGCCTTAACACATATATATGCTATTTTATACAAATAAAATGAAATGGCAGCAAAAATGATCATGAATTTATTGACGGACCAAAAGGGTGATTCAGGATCTACAAATTTTATGCCATAAACTACAACATGCTGGAGTATCACATAAAAATATCAACCATAAACACTGAACATGTGATTTATGAAAAATGTTACGAGTTTCAACCAAAAATACGACCTTAACAAAAATACAACTTATTGAATCCAAACTTTTCTGATATTTTTACTGGATCAAATATCACATACAATAACCACACTAATCAAGTGTCATGCATTTATAATGAAAATCCGATTTCATATGATTTTTCAAAGATTCAGCAGAAATAAACATTTAATTATTTACCCTAGCAATTCAACTTCAAAATGAAAATTTACCAAGAAGAAAATACATAACACGGGAGCAACATATCAAAAATTTAGTATTTTTGGACAACTACATGATTTAAAATGCATTTAACAAATTTCAGAAACGACATAGACTTCGAAAATCAATATCTCAAAAAATACAAGTCCAAATTGGACAAGGCCAAAGCCATTGTGACCAGGACAACAAAATATTCCATAATCCAAGAGTTAGTTATGAGTTTCGATCAGATCTTAAAAATTCACTAATAAACCTTATGGATCTAACATAAACCAATCAAATAAATATCATAATAAATCATTATAGAACAATTATTACGTGAAAAACACATTTTCAGCCATTGAACATATAAACACATAATAATATATATATATATATAGGAGTTTAGCAAACATGAACCAAACTCTAACGGAAGAAAGCGAACAAGGCACGGTCACGGCGTGGTTTGGGTCCTACAGGCGGGGATATTGTCCGCTTGGCTCGCTTGGCGTCTAATGGCGGCTCGCACGACAAAGATGATGTCCTCGGTGGCTCGTGGATGTTGTCGAGCAGCAGGTCGTGGAGGGAGGCTCAGACGGTGGCCGGGAGTGTGCTCGCGGTGTCTCGGCGTTTGCGGGGAGCGAGGCGTACGTGGGTGTGGCGGAGGGCGTGCGCGCGGTTTATTTCCCAAGACTTGGACAGGATTTTTCGATGCAAATGAGAGAAGGAAGTAGAGGGGAAGATTCCTGATTTTTTTGAGAGAAAGTGAAAGAGAGAGGGTGGGGAAAATGAAGGAGAGAAGGAGGGGACTTCTCTTTTTAATGAAAAATGTAACCTCCCTCCATAATAACTTGGTCAAGCTCATAATGGTGAATTAAAATGAAGAATAACAATTTGATTTTTGGGATAAGTTGTTGCATAATTTATTTCAAAATTCGAAATGAGGCCATGCATGCAAGGGGTGGGTTAGGCCGATGGCTCACACGGGTTCGGCTTTGCTTCGGGTGACCCGATTGTTTTGTGCGAGTTCAAATTAAAATCCCAACTAATAATGATACTCGGTTCACTCGACTTATAAAATAATTAACTATATAATTCAGCTCGATATTAAAACCAATTAATAGAATAATTAGCCAGTTACGAGCATATAGCCGAACTAAAAATAAAATCGAGCACGAAATAAATAAATCCAGACAATTAAACCTGGATCTCAGCCACTTCGTGTCCTTCTAGTTCGCTGCCAGAGATCAGAATCCTATCTTCATAAATAAATAATAATCTCAAAATAATCTGGAACAAATGGGGCGCTACAATTTACCCACCTTAAAAGGAATTCCGACCTCGGAATTCGAAAACAAAAAAAACTAACGAACTAGAAGAATACAAAGGCCTCCAAAACAAGAAGGTAGGGAAACTCCCCTACTCTCGGCCTCCTTCCATCAAGTCGTCTCGGACTCGCCATGTCGGCTCCATAGCACCTTCCCAAAGCTCACTGCCCGGTTGTTCAGCCAATAGACACCCTGGTCCAAAATGGCCACCAGTACCTCCTCATAGGTAGAGTATCGCTCGACCCGCAATTCGCCGAAGTCCACCATGCGGTCCGGGTCATGCACATATCTAAGCAACATCAAGACATGAAACACAACATGCACCCCTGACAAATCCAATGGTAAAGCTAGCCGATAAGCTGAGTCACTGACTCGAACAAGGATTTCAAGGACTAACCGCACACGACAGTGGATCCTCATTTACCCCAAACCAAGGTATACCACACCTCTAGTCATACGAAAGAGAAAATTCGAATGGTACCATCCAGATACTCATTCGATACACACAAACATAAAACAGCCCACCCAAGGTGAGAAATCGCGAAAAGCAACACACAACATGCACACACGACCTCAACAGGTCTCATAGTGCCTCGACCGTGAGATCATCGGTCAAACAATCGTGGTCGATACGTAGAGTAGAGTTTCAGCATGGTGCCCGGGTCACGCCGAAACTTACCCACAATCTCGACACATCCGTGACTTCTTGCCGAAGCGATTACGGTAAATGTGCAACCATGCATGCAGTATAGCCCCGTTATACTCATACTTTCAACACACGATTCTGCGGCACAAACGTAGCCCCTCATGGCTCCGTTTGCTGGCAACACAAGTCCCCTATCTCGCCATCTCGAGGAAATTCTCACATAGGCATAGGAAACTTATCGACCATGCTTCCTTATGAACACTATTGATCAAGGATGCAAACGCGGTACGGTGAAACTTGGAACTCTCGGTGGTCAAACCGTCCCAAAGAAAAATAAATTAGACGTTTGAATTGTTAATGCACTGTCCTCCAAAAGGCGACACGCTCGCAGGCGCTGCATATGCAGGGCGCCAGGATGCTCACTTCTACCTGTTCAGAGACCAGCTGCGAGGTCAAGGTTTGGTCGTACACACTGGCCTGGGGAGTTCCTGTGTTCGGTGGTGATGGCTGCAGCCTTCGTGTGAGTCAACGATCGGCCCTGCAGTGCCTAACGTCTCTCAACACGAACGTGCCTGCTCAACCACTACTTCACGTGGCTCCACTTAGCCAAGGTCGGCGATTGGTTCAAAGTTTCGACAAGAAAATTTAATCCATGGTTTTTATCAATACGAAAATTTTCTGACTCGGGATTTTACATAAGCTAAGGCGATAGTAAGAATAGGGTTTTTCCACAAAAATGTGTACCAATGTGGTTCATTCCAAACAAGCTTTTTGGTTCTACACGAATTGAAGAGTTTCAAGGTCTCAAAAATAACTGGGCATAAAATCGAGTTCCAAGTCCACTACCTTTCTCCAGCAACACACTCTAACATGCAAAAAGACACAACGCTAGAGATTTAGCAAAAATCCTCAAAAGAAATCTAATGCGGCTCTCCAGTCGAGAATGGTACTAGGTCAGCGGCTCTTTCCGAGACACCAACTAGCTAGCTCACATCGACTCTTCCTACTAACAGCGTCGGCCTTCACGTAAGCTCTTCCTCCAGTAGAAAATTGTGCCAGCAGTCCTGAACGAGCTCTAGTCATCTGCACTGCCCGAGTTCACAACTCAAAATCTAGGCTAGAGACTTCTTTCATCGAAATGACCTCGATCACGTCTTCGGGTATTCCCGCTACATCTCGGCGTTCTAAGAGATACACTATGACATCGCTGTAGAATGACATTCAGACATTCCGTTTCCGTCGCCATTGCGTTACTTAGCATGAAAAGAATCATTATTCGATTGCAGATATTCTCATCGGGTTCCAGAGTTCGTTTTGATACGTCGACTCCTCGATCTTCTGCAAATGGTACATCGGGTCCCGGATCGATCTTCAATGATTTTGTAGTTGTCTTCGGTTTATTGAACAAGTCTTCAATTCGTGATAGCAGTTGATCATCCTTCATCGTCCATCTGTTAGGTTTACGGTTGTCGATGTGCAGCATTCTTTGTCATGAAACAGATCGGCTCCTCCGGTATTTAGGTTGCTTGCACCTCGCCTTGCTCGTCAGGTGGCCTTTCTTACAGTTCCTCCCGACTCCTCCTAAGTGCATCCAGATGATTGGTGCTATTCAGAAATGGACCAATTCGTCCTCGATAACGATAAAAGTTAATTTGTTCGGATGAATGGAATACCCGATCACAACTGAAAGGATGATATAAGACAAGCAGAAAGTCAGAATCACTTGTCTTAATTGGTACATCAGGTCGCAAACTCAAGCGAACAAGAAACAAAGGCAAGAGTTTTCAAAGGGTTTTCACAAGTCCAAGAAAATGAAAGATTTCTCTCGAAGTTCAAAAAGAAGTAAAAGAATGACTCGCAAGTTCGAGAATACAGGCGGCTCTAGCTTCACAATACACATGCTCCAGGCTCGACTACCCTCCTTAAAAGATCCTTCATACTCCTTTAAGGTATAACACCTTCCTCGTATTAATCGATAGCTCCCGATCGGAAAAACAACTTCCGATGCGACATACGATTCAATCATCATAAGATAAATGACCGTCGCTAGCCTCCAGGTCAAAATACTATAGGGGCTTGCGCCGACCTTTGCGTTCTCGAGTGCACGGACTCGGAGTTATCGCAAACTAAAATCACAAACCTTGCGACAAATAAGGTTTAACAGAAAACAAATATGCTTATCCTTATTCGTACACAAAGTCTCTAATCAAGGTTAGTGCTAAGTATCAAATACAAGAATTGCACAACAATTTAAAAGATAAAACACGGAAAATGGAAGATAAATAGACAACGCACGATCTAGATTTCTCGGTCAGTTGTCCACTCCCTGCGTAGTTCATCCTCGTCCTAAGTCATAACGTACTCACGGAATTCTCCTTCTGTATCAATCAATTGTCGAGCAGAAGAGTTCATCCACGTGAGGATTCGTCCATATTCGTTCACAGTTGATCCCCTCTGGTGTAGATCACCAATATCCTTCTTCATGCAATCACACCGTTCCAAGGAAGATATTCCTCGGTGATGATTCTCCTTCATTCGCACCTGAAATGAAACGGCGCGATCCTCTTCTGGCCTCAATGCCAGTAGCCAGTATAGCGAATGGTAACAGAATGGTTGAGTTAGAACTCGGCATATACAGTACGCTAGATCCACTTGAGTTTACGGAGTCATTACGTCAAATCGTCAGCCTTCGCGGTCAACGTTCATAATCCACACAATAAAAAGTAGCCATTGCTTTTCTCGAGGTTTTGCCATCCTCGAGAGTCACGTTAGCAATACTCCATCGATCAACAGAACTCTTCGGCATCGGTTGAAAACTCGTTAGAAGCTTTAAATTCCAATCGTCGTACTCTAATGATTGGATTCTACCACTGCTCCTCCGGTGTTCACTTGTCAGCTGCCCTAGACGTTCGAGTGACCCCGCACATCGGAACTTCTCGGTTGTTTAATCTCGATGAGGCATTCTGACTTTGATCACCAGAAAGCTATGGTGCATGAACACAAATCTCATCTATCGACGAGATAACTCGCACAAGGTGCCAACTCGAAACTTATAGAGAGAAAAGTTTCTAGGTTCATAACTAATCTCAGATGCTACTAGAGTTCACCCATTAACTACTAGAATTCATATTATAACAAGGTGGATAGTCCTAAGCCCCATATAAAACAGCAAAACTCATACCTCGAGTTGGCGCGGCGAGACAAAAGCGAGTGGTCAATGGTCATTACACAATAACACTAGAGATAGTCTACAAAAACGCAGACTATCTCTGATATCATACTGTAACACCCCGTTTTATTTTAAAGAGTTAAACGAATTTATTTATAAAAACCAGAGTAAATTTTTCAAAATTCTCAATTTTTAAAAACTTTTAAAACTTAACGGGCGCTACTAAACTACCAACAAAATAGACAAATAAGTACAACCACGAGAAACCTACACATGCATACAAACGATCACAAATAATCAAACCAAGTTATTATAAGTTCCAAAACTCAACTAAGAGATTCAACATGATCCAATGATCTAATCAACATTTTCAAAATAGTTTAAGCGGAAGCATCATAATCCCAAAAAAATAATCCAACATAGGTAAAAAAGACGGAAACAATGACACGACAATCCAATGACCACCACTTTCTTGTCTCTGGCTACCGCCGCCAACATTGCTCAACCTAAAGATAGGAAGAGAAAAGAAGAGGACAAAACAAATAATGGGGGGGTGGAGGGGTGAGCAAAACAACTATGCTCACCAATATCGCATAAGTCTATCTCGCATAAAGATCCAAAGCCATAAATAGAGTATGCATAGAATCCCGGTCTAACTCCCTATTCGGCCCTATCGTAAAACCTCCTATGTACATACAACAACCTTCCGATCATCTTATCGGCAAGGAGTAACCGGAAACCTTCCCTTCCTAGCTTGACATAGGCAAAGGATCCTTTCCGGGAGACAGTGGAGCCAAAAGGACCCCCCAAAGCACACACGGATCAGGGCGTCAACCCCCAAACTCACACACGGATCAGGTGACCTTTCACTGTTTTTGAATTCATCAAAAGCACTATAGGCGAGACGCCCCTGGCGGTGTAACACACTAGACTAGGGTTCTCAGGCATACTTAAGTTATCGAAACGAACATTTATACGAAATAACGAAATGCAATAATTATAGATGCACAAATTGTACCCACTTGGAAGCAGCAAAAGAAAACAAGGCGAGAGTCGGGTAAGTGGTGAGGTCAACACCTCAAAACACCTACACGAAATCAAGATAACTACTCGATTACTAACAATCCAACGAACACTTAAACTTAGTTGAAACATTTTAACTAAGTGGCTCGTGGAAAATTTCGTGGAGTTATGGAACATTTGACTCGACTCGGGACCAAGTATGGGAAATCCACATAATAGTCAATTAATGGTTGACCAAGTTAAATAAACAGTCAAATGTCAACTATGGTCAAAGGATCGGAAAAAAGTCCAAAGATCGGCTCACGGACATAGGCACACGCGCTGCAGGGCACTGCCGGGCGCCTGCTGGCCGGCAGCACTCTTTACGGCACCTCTCGGTTTTCCTCAATGACTACCCGAGAGTTTGACTCCAAAATTTAAACACATATTATTCAGCACTAAAGAACATCATATAAGTAAATTTTCACAAAATTTCACACTTGAACTATATGATCAACATTAGAGAAATTAGGACAAGCAGAGCACATTTTTCAAGATAACCAGCCATGCTAACTAATTTTTAATCTAACATTTTAACACATGATATTCTATGCTGAACAATGACAATTTACCAAGTTTCGGTCTTAACTCATATATATGCTATTTTATACAAATAAAACGAAATGGAAGCAAAAACGATCATGAAATTATTGATGGATCAAAAGGGTGATTCAGGATCTATAAATTTTATTCCATAAACTACAACATGCTGGGAGTATCACATAAAAATATCAAGCATAAACACTGAACATGTGATTTATGAAAAATATTAGGAGTTTCAGCCAAAAATACGATCTTAACAAAAATACAACTTATTAAATCCAAACTTTTCTGATACTTTTACTGGATCCAATATCACATAATTTAAGCGCAATAACCAAGTTTTATGCATTTATAATGAAAATCCGGTTTTATATGATTTTTCAAATATTCAGCAGAAATGAACATTTAATTATTTACCCTAGCAATTCAACTCCAAAAATTATGAAAATTTTTCAAGAATAAGAAAAATAACACAGAAGCAACATATCCAAAATTCAGCATTTTTGGACAACTTCACAATTTATAATGCATTTAACAAATTTCAGAAATGACATCGACTTTGAAAATCCATAT
>CACSLK010027838.1:2828268-2838991 GCA_902706635.1 Striga hermonthica | reverse complement strand
CGGGACGGGGCAGGACGGGGTGGGCCGGCCCACCATCCTGGCGGGCTGCCAAATTGCCAGCCCTGCCCACCCCCGCCATGGGCTGCGGGCTCGGCGGGCTGGCCCGCCGATTTAAGAAGAAAAAAAAAACCTTAATAATTAATTTTGTTTTATTAAAAATAAAAACCTTAAACATACAATTGAATAATCACAACAACACCTTACTTAAATAAATGCACAACAATCTTACTTAACATTCAAAATCAAAACCAAAGTTCATTCATTTAATTCAAATCCAAACAAACAAAAAAAAATAAATAAATAAATAAAAAAACATAAAAACGTGAGTGTAAAAACTTGTAGTTCAATTTCAACTTTTAGAGACTTTTTAAGACTTTTAGAATTCTGATGTATTCAATTAGAACTTTTAAAAACTTCTGAAAAGTTTACCTGTATTCAGTTGAGATTTTTAATGACTTTTAATAAGTCTCTAAAAGTCTCAGAGTATTCAATTAAAACATTCTAAGAGTCTTTATAAGTTACCCGGTAATCAAAACAGAAAGACTTTGTGAGACTTTTTAAATTTTGAGACTTTTAGAGACTTTTGTAACAAAATTACAAAGGAAAAGTCTCAACAGAAATCTCATCAATGTTGGTGAGATTTTGCTGGACTTATGTGACTCTTTTCACGCTCTCTCTTTTTCTTTTTTCTTTCTAACACGACTTTGTATCTCATATCATTTTCATACTCTATTATTTACTTTATTTTGATACCTTGTGTAATTTTATTTTCATTACGTAACGTGATCTTTTTATTTTATATATTCTTTATTATGCTTATTTTATGTGTGTATACATTTTTCTATCTTGTGAATTTTACTTTTTAAAGGTTAATGCTTCCATAGTTGCACTTGCAAATAATTTATTTGTTCTTTCTTTTTTATTTGTAAATGTTTATTTCAAAATATTAAAAAATTATTTTATTTTCAAATAGTTTATTTGTTAATATTGAAATGTTTTGAATATTATTGATAATTTTGTAAGATACAATTATTGTTTTTCGGTAATGTTTGGATCTTGTAAAAATATATCCTAATAATATTTTTCTAATATAACAACATTATGCAAAAAAAATATAAAAAATAAAACAAATCAATAATTAGATAAATATGAGTTTTCTAATTAGATAAAATATTATCTCGTCGGAGATTTTTGGTATCTTGTTGAAGATTTCGATTCTCTTTTAGAAGAGTTTCTCCCTTTATCTTTGATTATTCCAATTTAGAGTGTCTATCTTATTGTTCGGTGAGGAGGCTGAGTTAGGGTTCGGCAATGGCTGATGATCTGGGGGAGCAGTTCCGAGCCCTGGAACTGTCGGTGAAGGAAAGTCGCGATGTGGAACTTGATAACAACGATGTCAAATTAAGCGACGAGGAATGCCGTAGAAGTGTTCTTGGTAAGATTATCTGGGATCGTAAAGCTAACATCTTTGGGTTGAAGAGGTTAATGGGGCTGGTTTGGCAAACCTCTATGGCATTTGAAGTTAAGGAGGTAGGAGAAAATTTCTTCCAATTTATATTTGGCTGCAAGGAGGATAAAGAAGAAGGTGTTAGCGGAAATTAACTGGGTGTTCGAAAATCAATATCTGGTGCTGCAAGATTGGAGAGAGGGTCTAACAGCTCTTGATCCGGGATTCAGTGAAATATCCTTATGGGTGCAAGTCAATAAGCTCCCGCTAAATTGGTTGAGTATTGAGGTGGGTAGAAAGATTTGTGCCTGTTCAAGAAAATCAAGAATGTCATTGTAGTTAAATCAGGAGGTGTCCATGGCAGTTATCTCAGACTCTTAGTTTCACATGATGTGGCTGAGCCAATTCTAAGGTGTGCTCATATTAAGCTTGGCAATCAAAGGCTGGGAGTAACATTTCAGTATGAGAAGCTTGTTAGTTGCTGCTTTTACTGTGGATTGGTAGGGCATCTGGAGAGGGCTTGTAATTCTAGAGATAAGGATATTGAGGAAGACAATCAAAAAGTGGGGCAGTTTGGTGAATGGTTGAAAGCAATGGAGACGGGTAGGACGGGAGGCTCCTCGCAAAATTCAACTCCATCCCAGACAAATAGTAATTTGAGGCAATCAGGGGAACCATCTAACACAATTCCTGGGGAGGAGATTGCAGCTGATAAGCCTCCTAGAGAGGCCTGTGAAGATCACCCTATAGCTAACCTCCCAAGGGATAATATGTCAGTAGCTCTGGTGATCTGCTCTGAGGTTAATGAACGCAATGATGTTCCTATGATTCAAAGTGAAGATAAGATTATGAGGCAAGGTAGACAACCTGTGGTGGAGGACAGAGGAAGTGCCCATAAAAAAGAGAGCACTAAAGGCAAGGGGATAGATAATGTGAGGAAAGGTGAGAAGATGGCATCTTAGGAACTCACAACGTCTCATAATTCAACTTGGAAGAGGAAGAAGTGTACTTCTGGAAGATTGCAGATGGCCATGGAAACTAATTGTGAGGGGGATATTCTAGTGTTGGGTAAGAGAGGCAGACCATTCAATACTCAAGAAAATTCTCCAGTGGAAGAGCAAAGTGAGATTGTGTCCAGAAAATCCAGGAAAGTATATGATAATCAGAACCAACAGGTGGGGGTAGCCAGCCTTGAATGGCCCCAAAGTGATAAATGAAGACAATCTTGTGGAACTGTAGAGGTCTGGGAGGACCATCTACAGTTTCCCAGATCAAGGATTCTATAAGAATCCACCTCCCCAATTTTGTTTTTTTATCTGAGACTAGGAAGAACAAGTTGTTTACTGACACTGTTTGCAAGAAACTTGGGTTTGCAGAGAGGAATTTCACTGTGGAGCCTGTATGTTTGAGTGGGGGATTGTTGCTTCTGTGGTGTAAAGAGGTGGAGGTAGTGCAGATTATAAATATCAATTTCTGTCTGCAAGTGGAATATAAGATGGCTACTTCAGAGACAAGTGAGTGGCTGATTCTAGTCTATGCCAATACTGATTATCTAAAGAGGAAGCTGCAGTGGATTGTGTTGGAAGGAAGTCAACATCTTTGGGGATCTAAATGGTGCATCGGAGGGGATTGGAATGCCATTTGTGGTGATTCTGAGAAAAGAGGAGGAAGAGTAGGATCTCAGAGCAGCTTTGAGGAGTTCAACAATTTTATTGCTAGGATGGGAATGTTAGAGGTTAGAATGGACGGATATCCATACACTTGGTGCAATAATAGAAGAGGGGAAGACTTTATAGAAGAAAAGCTTGATAGAGTGTTTGGTTCCTTCTCCTGGATAACTGATAACCCAAGAGGCAAAGTCCATACATACTTCAAGAGTGCCTCTGATCATTCAATGTTGTTACTGGATACAGGTACTACTCAATCTCCTTTTTTCAAAAGGTTTTGCTTTGACAAGAGGTGGCTGGGTAAACCGGGGTGCCAAGAGGAGGTGGAGAAAGCTTGGAATGGTTATGTGGAGGGGTCTTTGATGTATACTCTGAAAGAAAAGATTAAGAAGACCAGGATGGCCCTAACAAAGTGGAATAAAGAGGCTAAGTCTGTAAATGTGAGGAAGATTGCAGATCTTACACTCAAACTGGAGGAAATGAGAGCACTTAGTGGACAGAGGAACTGGGAGGAATGGGAAAAAGTCAAAAAAGAGCTGGATGCATCACATGTTTCTGAGGAGGAGTTTTGGAAACAAAAAGCCAGAGTCCAATGGCTTAAAGGTGGGGATAAGAACACTCAATTCTTCCATGCTGTCACTATGCAAAGGAGGAAGTTGAATGCCATTTCCAGAGTGGTGGATAATATGAATAGAGTTGCAGCTAACCAAGAGTAGATTGAGGCTTGCTTTATAAATTTCTACCAAACACTCTTTACATCTGAGGGTTCTAGAGATGATGGTGATATCTTGCAATTAATATCCCATGTTATTTCTGAGGAGGTGAATTCCAGACTGATTGCAACTGTTGATGAAGCTGAGATCAAGGATTCTTTATTTTCTATGAACCCTAACAAAGCACCAGGAGAAGATGGCATGACTCCTTTGTTCTTTCAGCATTTCTGGCCCCTTATTAAAGGTGATCTTTGTGCAGCTATTTTAAAGTTCTTTGATTCTGGTAAAATGCTGAGAAGTTGGAATCACACTGTTATAACCTTAATTCCAAAATGTGATAATCCTGAAACTGTCAACCATTACAGAATTATCAGTCTATGCTCAGTTTCTTATAAGATTATTGCCAAGATCATTGCTGCTAGAATGAAAGAGTGCCTTAATCTCTGTATCAGTGAAACTCAATCAGCCTTTATATCTGATAGACAGATTTTGGACAATGTGGTAATTGTTCATGAAGTCATCCATTATCTGAATAGACATAGGTTGGGGAAGAAGAGCTTTATGGCTGTGAAACTAGATATGATCAACGCTTATGACTGTGTAGAGTGGAACTGTTTGATCAAATTAATGAGGAAGATGGGTTTTAGCCCTGTGTTTGTGAGATGGGTCTTTGCTTGCATTTCATTATCTGTTTTCTCCTTAAATATCAATGGAAAAGTGAATGGGTTTATTGTTCCCTCTAGAGGTCTCAGATAAGGAGATCCTCTGTCTCTCTATCTCTTCCTGCTGGTGTCTGAGATTTTTGCCAAAATGATTGGGAATGCTGTTAGAATTGGTAATCTGCAGGGCTTGAAACTTACTAAGGGTGGGACTGTTCTGTCATACCTCATGTTTGCAGATTATACTCTGCTGTTCTATGCAGCTGACTCCCATAATGTTATAACTATGCTCAGGATTTTAGCTTCCTACCAGAGACTTATAGGGCAGAAAGTCAATTTAGCTAAATCTTCAGTCTTCTTTAGTAAAAATGCTTCAGTGGGGCTTAAGGCTGAAATTTGTCAATGCTTACAAGGTATTGAGGTATGTCACTTCTCGAGATACCTTGGTCTTCCTTTAGGCATTGGTAAGAGCAAGAAAGAAGTGTTTGAGTAAGTTACTAATGCAGTGAAGAAAAAGATTGTTAGCTGGAAAAACAGATTTTTATCCTTTGCTGGTAAGGAAGTCTTATTGAAGGTTGTGATCTCTGCTTTGCCTATTTATGTGATGTCTTGCTTTTGTTTGCCGCTGGGGTGTGTAAGGAAATTGCAAGGCTATGTGCTAACTTCTGGTGGTCTTCTGGTAAGTAGCAGCAGAATGGAGTACACTGGCTTACTTGGCAGAAGGCTACTACCCCTAAATCTGCAGGGGGCTTGGGTTTGAAGATTTTAGGGTGTTTAATGATTCTCTTATCTTAAAGCAGATTTGGAGATTGCTGACCAAGCCTAACACCCTTATGACAAGAATCTTGAAAGAGAAATATTTTCCAAAGGATTGTGTTCTGAATGCTAAAGGGAAACCTTCTGCATCTTGGCTCTGGAATTCTTGGGTTAAAGTTATGATTATTCATAAGACCAATTTCAGAAAGCAAGTTAGTGATGGGATTAACACTAAAATATTCTCTGAACCTTGGGTGGAGGGATGCAGATTAGGTATTCCTTGTCTCAATCAGAATATTGATCAGTCTCAGGTGACTTGGGTATGGGAGCTTATATCTGATTCTGGAAGAGATTGGAATAGTGCTTTGCTGCACCAGTTGTTTACCCTAGCTTCCTGTGCAGCTATTTTAAAAATGAAGTGTCTGAATCCTGAGGTAAGAGATAAGTGGATTTGGTGTCCTGATGATAAGGGACTATTCTCTGTGGCTTCTGCTTATGATATTGTTGTTGATCAGAAGATTCTGAAGTTAGATTCACCTTGCTGTAGCTATAATCTGAAATTGGACAAGAAAGCTAGAATGAGGTGCTGGTCATTGAATGTCAAGCCTAAGCTGAGACACTTCTGTGGAAGTGCTTCACTAATAATCTACCAGTTGCTCTTACCCTGTTGCAGAGGAGAATTGATGTGGATCCTATGTGTAGATGTTGTGGGGAGGCTAAGGAGTCTGTTGCTCATATATTGTTTGATTGCAGAAGGGCTCAGATGGTTTGGAGGGCATCTCCCTTGTCTTGGGACTTTTCTGAAGCTACAACATCAGGCTTTAAAGATTGGTGGTGGCAAATTGCAGAAATGAAGCTGACACCAGTCTCTGAAGCTCGCATTGCTCTGTCAACTTACATCTTGTGGTGGCTATGGAAGTCCCGGAACTTATGGGTCTTCCAAAGTTCATGGATGCCAGAGGAGACTGTAGCCAAGATAGCTCACAGAGAGTGGACTGAGGCTTCTTGCTGTCTTTGAGGATCTTTCTTGTTTTAGTTTGTGTTTTATTTTTGTGTTGTTTAGTTTCTTTTATCCATAGCTAGGTCCATTTGGCTCAGTGGCTTGGATGTAGTTGTTGGTGTTTGTTTGTTTCTTTGGTTTGTTGTTTGAGTGTTAGGCTGGTCCGAGGGCATATGTTTTCATAATCTCGGTTATGCCTGTTGCTCCTTTTTATGTGTTGTTCTAGGCCACCGTTCTGGTGTGGTTCTCTGGGTTATATTATGGCTAGTTAGCCATCCGGTTGTAAACTCCTTTATTTGAGTATTTAGTAATTTTATCGTTTGGAAAAAAAATAATAATTAGATAAATATATCTTAATTTGGGTTGATTATAAGTGTCGTTATAGCAGAGATGTCTAATACATATTTGAGCTTGTACTCTTTTAACAAACAATATAAGGCCCTGCTCAATTCGACTCGTTGAAGCTGATCGATTTACTCGTTTAATAAATCTAAAATCCTAAACAATTTGTTCGTGAATAACTCATTTCGCATAAAAATGAGTTTATTCATTAATTTTTAGAGGATTAATATATACATCTCTTTTTATTAGTTATTATGTTATGTTTATTAATATTTTATTCAAACATAATATTATAACGACAAGTATATAGTCTCAATAAGTTTTAAAAAGTCCATTGTGAAAGTCTTAAAAAGTCACTAATGAAAATTCTCTGAAAGTCTCAAAAAGTCCACTAAAGTCATGAAAGTTCTACAAAGTCCACAAAAGTCATCGAATTTAAAAAGTTTTAAAAAGTCCTTAAAAATCTCAATTGAATACACCCTCCTAAGTGTAGTGTATTGTAGTCTAACAGTAAGTGTAACAATTAACATTTAACAAACAACTTATATGTTAATGTTACATTTAATTTTAAATAAGTAATTATTTTTTATTTTACAGAAGGCTGGCCCGCGGCCCGCTAGGCCCGACCCGCCAAAGCCCGCGGCCCGCTAGGGCCAGCCTATTTAGGCCCGCTCTTTGGCGGGCTTATAATATCCTAACCCAACCCGCCTATTAGGCGGGGCTTATAATGTAATACAAGTTTCATGACGATCACATTTTCATATAGTCACATTAGGATCATCAAAATCAGCCCAACATTATGATCCACAAACCTGCCCGGAATTACAAAAACAGCGTGCATATACAATTTAAAAAATTCATAACAAATTCAAATCAACTCCAAATTTCAAAATTCCAAATCCCACTGAACCCTAACTCAAAATACTACAATTCTCATGCTGAACACTTAATCAGAAAACAGCTTCTATGTTACAAAAAACTGAGCACAAACAGAGGCCATAACTTGAAGTTTTTTAATCAAATTCAACCCAAATCACACTCTCATGAACATAGCAACCAAAACACGTAAATCATATGTTAAGCAAGCCTCGATATCATCCATTTAGGACTTAAACATACTATACACTGAAAAACACATTGTCCGAGGTCCAACTCGGTCTTATTAAACACGATAGAAAATTAGCATTTAATGATTCGCTTGAATTATTACGTATCTTGCTTTGATAACACATGATAACACATAATTCGAACACAACTCATGATTAATAAATTAATACCTAACCCTATCGAGCAAATCCCATTAAGGCTCAACTCATATCACACATATCATCACATAATATACTCAAAATATTTAAAGAGGATCAGCCCGATACAGATCTCAGGACGGTGTCGCGAAAAGGGTCGAACCGGGGCCGAGAAGGGCTCGAAAACTCGCGTTTGGCTCGCCCAAATGGGATGCGTGTCCGCTGTGTGCTCGGTAGGCCTCGGACCGTTCGTCCCAAGCCAGTGCGAGACCACAGTTCGTGGCAGCTGAACGGATGTGAAACGGGACTCGCCTCGGCTCGAGGTTGCTGTCTCGGTGGCACGAACAACCCGTACCTGCTGCTCGAAGTGGTCTCCCGCCTAAAACTCGCTACTAAGGGCTAGGTGACCCCTCGACGTGAACGGAACAGCAAGGGGCCTGCCGGTAGTGGAGGTCTACAGGTTGCACCGGGACATAAAATGGGGACACGACCTGACAACGGTGGGCAACTCGCGATCGGGTAGCGGGATGACGGTGCTGGACTGGTGGGAACTCACCGGAAGAAAGGCCTGCTCGCGGTGGTTGTGAGCGGCGGAGTCGCGGCGTGAGGAGGAGGCTCACGGACAGATTCACGGTGACCGGTTCTTGTGAGGGGAAGGGCGACGGGATTTCTGGCGAGAGAGAAGAGATTGAGGGGCTATTGCGATCGGTTTTGTAAGAGTGATTGGTCTGATAAGCGAGAAAAACAAAATGAAAGGAGATGATTGCGGGCGTTTTGTTCTTGCGAGAGAGAAATGAGAAGAACAGATGAAGGAGAATCTCATGCTTAATAACCCTAAGTTATCATATTCTTGTTCTCCAAGCCAAAGAGGAAAATGGGTCGTGGGTCGGGTCTCCCTTGGGGTTCGACTTGGTCATTAACAAAGTTCGGTTCAACATAAATAAACAAGGCTCGATCATACGATGACTGGGAAAATACAATAGACCGGCTATATATATATATATATATATATAATGCACACAAATAATATTTTCATATTAATTAGCAAATAATCAATTTAGACATTAAATGATAATTATAATAACAATAATAATAATAATATTAATAAACAATTAAACATTTAGACATTCTTTTAAAAAAATATAATAGCAATATTAATAAGGCCAAAATATCCGAAAAATCCATTATTCAAACGGATTATATTCGGTTCACGCAATTAAACCGAAATCGCTTAACAACGAACGTTTTTCAATAAAACGATCGAGTATTCCAACCTTCTATTTAAGTCGACATCGCGACTAATAAAATAATTATAACCTTATAAATAATATTCGATAAATAGAATATTCCGAGAAATTCTATAAATGGAACGGGGCGTTACAATCTATCCTCCTTAAAATATTTCCATCCTCAGAAATACGAAAGAACACGCATCTAAAGGAAAACGACATATTCAAAAAGCATACACTCACGTACATGAGTCAATCCGACTCGCCCTATGCTCATATGTTTGTCTTATTGCATGGGAGGGTGATCAATCATGCCCGAGCTCAGGCGCATATCCTCTTGCGAGGGACCCAGTCCGGCTTGGCCTATACCCATGAGTATCAACAGTTAACTTTGTACCTAACAACACACAAGACCTCAACAGGTCGTTTGGTGTATTGCCAGCGTACTCCGACTACCTCACTAATAAGGTGGACACGTGACGCCAAGTTTCGATCTCGTGCTCGAGTCATACTGATAACTTTTTCACGATTTTATCACAGACCGAGTGTCTCCATCAAAGACTATGACACGGTATACAACAAATCCCAGATGCTCATACCCACACGATATTGACTCCATGAGTCGAATGCAGCCCTTGTGTGCAAACCTAAGGATTGACCAATAGCAATACGACATTCCCAATTTGCCCACTCGAGAGACTCTCAAATAAGACATAGGGACTCATTGACTACTCTCCTTAATCAGAAATCCTCGATTAAAGATTTACACACATTTAGTGGGACTTGGAGCTCTAAAATCAACCAAAACTCCAAATTGCATGATTTCAACTTCTAATGAAAGCTTATAACATGTATTACAAGTCTCATGATGATCACATTTTCATATAGTCACATTAGGATCATAAAATCAACCCAACATCATGATCCACAAATCTGCCCTGAATTACAAAATCTGCGTGCATGTACAATTTCAAAAATTCATAACAAATTCAAATCAACTCAAAATTTCAAAATTCCAAATCCCTCTGAACCCTAACTCAAAATACGACAATTGTCATGATGAACACTTAACCAGGAAACAACTTCTATATTATGAAAAATTGAGCACAAACAGAGGCCATAACTTAAAGTTTTTCAATCAAATTCAACCCAAATCACACACTCATGAACATAGCAACCAAAACACGTAAATAATATGTTAAGCAAGCCTCAATATCATCCATTTAGAACTTAAACATACGATACATTGAAAAACACATTGTCCAATGTCCAACTAGGTCTTATTAAACACGATAGAAAATTAGCATTTAATGATTCGCTTGAATTATTACGTATCCTGCTTTGATAACACATGATGAACATAATTTGAACATAACTCACGATAAATCAATTAATACCTAACCCTATCGAGCAAATCTCATTAAGGCTCAACTCATATCACACATATCATCACATAATATACTCAAAATATTTAAAGAGAATCAGCCCGATACCATTCTCGGGACGGGGTCGCGAAAAGGGTCGAACCGGGGCCGAGAAGGTCTCGACAACTCGCGTTTGGCTTGCCTGGATAGGATGCGTGTCCGCTGCATGCTCGGTAGGCTTCGGACCGTTCGTCCCAGCCCGGTTCGAGACCACGGTTCGTGGCGGCTGAACGGATGTGAAA
>CACSLK010027838.1:2809848-2822694 GCA_902706635.1 Striga hermonthica | reverse complement strand
CCAAAGGCAGAAAAGAAATAACAATACAACGTCTGTCTTCGGGCTAACAAGTGCCCGGAATAAAAGTCTAATCTAAAAGCAATAGGCCTAATCTACTGAAAGCGGAACGATGGATATCCAAATTGGTCCATCCGTACAAGCGTGCGAAGGCGGAGTGGAGCAATGTCGGTCTGAAACGTATATGGGTCTGTATGGTGGCTAAGGCTGACAAGGTAGTCAGCAGGTCTGTTCCCTTCACGGAAGATGTGCATGATCCTAGGATGGGCAGATCGAAGTAGAGCTCTAATGCGCATAAGCAGGTGCTGAATCTGCCACGAGCCTTGGTGTCCCGAAGAGAGGAGGGTGACGACAGCCGCAACGTCCAGCTCGATCCAAATATGACTAGAGAGGTGGACAGCAATCTGAAGGCCAAACTGCAAGTCCTGAATCTCTGCATCGTAGCTCAAGGAGCCCTAAAGAGGGGTGTGGAAGGCGGTGATGAGGGCGAAGCTGTGGTCCCAGATCAGTCCTCCTCCTCCGGCATCTCCAGTATGGTGATCAAAAGAGCCATCAGTGTTCAGCTTGACCCAAGGAGAGTCGGGTCCAAGCCAAACAACAGCTCTGGGCCGAGGGGGCTGAACAGGCGGTGGTGGAGCCACCATGTAGCGGTGTGGTAGCGTGCATCTTGTCCAGTCTCGGGCAGTGAGCCTGCCCAATGCTATGAGGACTGAAAGATGTCTCTCTACCTGCAAAACAATGTGAGAAAGCAAAAAAGTAATATCCCTATGCTTCACACTATTCTTCTTCGTCCAGGTGAACCAAAGGTTCAGGCAAGGCATGAGGAAGCCCACGTGTCTAAGGTGTGTGCTCTATGAGAAAAAACTCAGGAGCTCAAAGAAACTGTCTGTGGAGGGTAGGGATATATGGGTCCAGGTGGCAAAGTTCTCCCACACTCTCCTCACAATCTCACTCTATAGAAAAAGGTGGGTAAAGGTCTTTGTCTCATGGCGTCTAGTCTTAGAACAACACACACACCGAGAGGGGAAGGAGATCCCCCTCGCGTGTAACACAGTATCCACGGGTATCCGGCGCAAGAGGAGGCGCCAAAGGAATACCGAAATGTAAGGGGTGAAAAGATCGCTCCAGATGGCTCCAAAGAGAAGCTTAGGCCGATCTCTCCGCATGATCTGCTCCCAAGCCGAGGTAGTAGAAAACACACCCGATGATGTAAGTCTCCACCTAATGCCATCCGAACCGTCCCTCGAGATGGGTATCTGCTGGATCTGATCTAATAAATGCTCGCTAAAACCCGCACCAGAGCCCAACTCCCTATCAAGCTTCCCCCTATCCCACGACCCGTCCGTCCAAAGGTCACTCACAAGCAGGTAGGGGGAAAGCGTCAACTTGCCTATCCCTAGATAACGACCTATCACCTAACCACCACTCATCCCAGAAACTAACTTTGCCCTCACCCAAAACCCAGAAGATGTGATCCTGGTTAAGCCTGCCGACCCTAGTGAGGTGCTGCCACTGTCTACTATCATGATCAACTGCCGTCACCCAACAACGGTGGTTGGCACATCTAGGGCAGTACTTGCCGCGAAGGTACTGAGCCCAAAGCGACTTTCCCTCCCTGAAGTGCCACCATAGCTTCTAGGAGAATGCTGTAACAATATCCCTGAGGCAGCAGATGCCAAAGACACCCTCAGCGAAGGGGCGGCAGATAGAGTCCCAACTCACCCAGTGGGTACGCCTCCCCCTCACGTGGACGTCCTCGTAACCCCAAAAGTAACGAGCCATAATCTGTTCAATCTCGTCAAGAGTAGACCTAGGGAGGTCAAGGACCATAAATAAGTGTAGTTGCTAGGTTAGTTCTCTGTAGTTGCTAGGTTAGTAGTTGCTAGGTTAGTTCTATGTAGTTGCTAGGTTAGTTCTCTGTAGTTTCTAGGTTAGTTTTCTGTAGTTGCTAGGTTAGTTCTCTGTAGTTGCTAGGTTAGTAGTTGCTAGGTTAGTTCTCTGTAGTTTCTAGGTTAGTAGTAGCTAGGTTAGTTCTCTGTAGTTGCTAGGTTAGTTGTCTGTAGTTGCTAAGAGTTGTCCGCATTTTAAGAGCTGGCCTCATTTGATCTGCCCCATATATATATATATATATATATATATATATTTCATGATGATTTTTCATTTGCTTTCAACGACGACAATTTTGTATAAAGTAAATAAAATAACAATGAAAAATATCATAGTGCAATAAAAAAAATAAATCAAATAAATATTATATGATGAAGTAGAAATAGTTCCAATATCAATGTAAAACAATATAAAATGGAAAAGAATAATTATTAAAACTTCAGTTTAATGAGCAAACAATAAAAGGCAAACATCTACTACTAAAGAAACTACGAAAGAGAGAATATTGCTTTCACACTGTGTAACGCCCCACTTTTATTTGACGAAATTCAGAATAAATTTTTGAAAATTTATTTCAAAACACTTGAGGCGCTACTCATTTCCAAAACAATTTCCAAAAATATCATAAATGCAACTCCCAAAACGGGTTCAATACTTCGGTCAACACCCAAACCGGGTTCATCAAACATCAATCTCCCAAAACTGGGTTTCATCAAATTCATAAATACTAGGGAGTACACTCCCTATCAATAATCCAGTACTCACCATAAATCAGAAATGCATAAATATTACTAAGCAGTTTAAACACGGAAGTAAATCAATAACATGACCACCACTCGCCTCCTCCTGTCGTGCCCACAAATACTAACTTGCATCCATGAAGAGCAGGTGGGGGTGGGCACAATAGGAAAATCGAGGTGCTCAACGCTATGCAATAAATGTTAATCTCAATAATAAATAATGTTCAATAATCAAAAGGTATGGTCTCAGCATGTATACGAAACAATAAACTATCTCATTCTCCCATCAATAATCATAATAATCTGACTCATGTGCACACCTACCCATAGACTACTGCTGATACACTTTTCGAACGCTAACACCTATGACTTGATCTTACAACGATGCCCAGCCAGTAGGAGTAAACCACCCCGCCGGCCAAAACCTACGAATTGGTCTTACAATCGGGGATCACCAGCCAGAACCTATGCCCTGGTCTTACGGCTCTCAAGGGAGACTACCCAAAGGGTACGTTCTATAGCTACGGGGATAACCGTTCGGCGGCCAGTACAGCTCACACCGAAGGCTACATGATCCACATGCATGCTTTGATCACACCACAAATAAACAGTAATAACATTCATGGCATAATTTTTCAAATTAAAACCGACCTGGATATTCTGAACTGAAACTGAGGGTCGCCGCTTATGTGGAAACTCGAGGGCTCGACTCCTCAGAATCTACATATTATAAGTGATACGCGAATAAATAACTAACCTTTAACTTGGTAAACTAATTCACTACTGTGAAGACATTTTCGGTTTAAGTCTTTGGTTAATTGATAGCCCGGCTTACTTAACATACTCAGCTAAGATATTTGAGGCTCATACATACTTCATGGATCAAGAAATAAACCACTTAGGTCATATAATCGTGCATTTCGATGGTGCGTGCCATTTCTTAGAACCAAACTAATAATTTTGTAAAACATGTTATGCGCATTGATTTTCAAATGAACACATCTAACAGCACATAAGTCGTAATAACATGAAATCAGTGGCATGTGGTTCCTAATACATAATTCTACAACTCTCATGTTCATCACTTAAGTCAACAATAGCTTTAAAACTGTGTTTAAGCATAAAATACTTAGGTCAAAAAATCTGCCAATATAATTATTTACCAAGTTACAGCACTTCACTAAAACGACAATATCTCAAGTTAGAACTCCAAATAAGGCAAACTCAAAACCTACAGAAACTGTGCAAGGAAAGCAACAAGTTTAAAGAAGAGCATTTTTACAAATAGTCACTTTAAAGGCCTCATTTCAGAGCATACATTCTGAGCATAATCACATCCACTGTTTTAAAAATTCTGGGCATAACCCAAACTTGGAAAAATCATATAAAATCAACCAAAATTCCAAATTGCATGATTGTAACTTCTAATGAAAGCTTATAACATGTACTACAAGTTTCATGATGATCATATTTTCATATAATCACATTAGGATCATCAAAATAAGCCCAACATCATGATCCACAAATCTGCCCAGAATTACAAAAACTGCGTGCATGTACAATTTCAAAAATTCATAACAAATTCAAATCAACTCTAAATTTCAAAATTCCAAATCTCACTGAACCCTGACTCAAAATACTACAATTTTTATGTGAACAATTAACCAGAAAACAGCTTCTATATTACGAGAAACTGAGCACAAACAGAGGCCATAACTTGAAGTTTTTCAGTCAAATTCAACCCAAATCACACACTCATGAACATAGCAACCAAAACACGTAAATCATATGTTAAGAAAGCCTCAATATTATTCATTTAGGACTTAAACATACGATACATTGAAAAACACATTGTCTGAGGTCCAACTCCGTCTTATTAAACACGATAGAAAATTAGCATTTAATGATTCGCTTGAATTATTACGTATCTTGCTTTGATAACACATGATAACACATAATTCGAACATAACTCATGATAAATCAATTAATACCTAACCCTATCGAGCAAATCTCATTAAGGCTCAACTCATATCACACATATCATCACATAATATACTCAAAATATTTAAAGAGGATCAGCCCAGTACCGTTCTCAGGACGGGGTCGCGAAAAGGGTCGAACCGGGGCCGAGAAGGGCTCGAAAACTCACGTTTGGCTCGCTCGAATGGGATGTGTAATGCCCCAAACTCATGTCGTTCATTTCTATGCTTAGTATTATTTTCATGGCTATTTATTATGTTTAATTTAATGATTTATGATGTTATTTTTATTTTATTGTTGAGCTCGATTTTTATGTATTGATTAAGTGAGTGTCCACACTCATTAATTACCAAAAATTGATAATTAAAAAGAATTATTTAGATGTCCTCATCTATTTAATTTTTTTAAGTATTAAATAGCCATAATATTAATATAAATTTTATTAATGAGATGGATTAATTAATTAAAAATTCCATTAATCATAATTTCTAGTTAATCAATTAATGTATTGAGCATTATAAGAGAAGGAGTATTAACCTAAGATATTTTTTAGCAAATAATCGGTCGCCTTTTATTGCCTTAGCCGTGATTTTGAGAATAAAGGAAAGATAAACATCTAGGATTTATTCCATGTATTTTGCTTATCCTCCAAGCAAAATAAATCCTCTCCTAATTAGATAAAGACTCCTAATCTATTCCCATGTCTCCTAAACCCTACCACTTTAAATAAGATTTAATTAAAAGATGTTTAAGCCTAAGGTTGATGTTGAAGCTTGCCTAAATATTCCATTTTCATGAGAATTATATGGGTTCAATGCATGTTTATGATTTTAAGGTGTTGCTCTTGATGATTTCTTGAAGTTATGCATGAAATTTCTGTTTTCGTGGCCTCTGTTATGAGCCCTTTTTGGCGACCACGAACTCGTTTCTTGGGAATGTGTTCTTCATTAGATATGTGGCAAATTTCGTTAGGGTTCAGTAAGTTTTTGAATCTTTGGAATTGGGGTTCATATGTATTTTATATGATTTTTACAAGTCTGTTGTGCATCCAGTTTATTTAAGGTCGGGGCTGTGTATATGTGCTTACTGTATGGCCTACTTTGATGAATCAACCGTGCTTATATGCTTTGGTACTCAACATAAAAATTGTCGCTATTTGAGTTATGTTTTAGAAAGAGTTGGAATCTTTAAAAAATGAGTTTAAATGAATTTTATATAATTTTTACAAGTCGACTGTGCATACTGTTTTTGGGAACTATGACTGTGTTCATTTGTTTAATGTATGATATGCTTAGGGGTGTCTAATATGTTTATATGAGAAAATACACAACATGGAAGTTGTGGCAAATTACGTTAGCTGTCTAATGCTTTTAGAATTGCATGAATTGAAGGCTTGTAGCTCGAGATATTAAAAAATTACTAAGGGGCTATAGGTGTTAAGTTTTATTTCAAGCAGATTTCTTCTGTTACATGTTTAATGTTTAAGCTCATTGGTAATGACCTTATTTGCCTAAGTGATCTTCATCAAAGTTGTTCCTTATTGAGTTGTCTTTCTAATGGATTCTGAAACTTGATAAGGAGCATGTTGGTATCTCCGGATATTTGTCGTTTACTGAGACCCTGTATGTTGGACGTTTATGTTTTCGGACTGCAGCTATGATTGTAATTTTTACTGGAAAATATGTGACCAGTTGACCTTGTTTGAATTAGTTGTCTTCATACAAGTTATAGAGACATTCATTAAAAAGATTTACCAACTTGAAGCAACCTTATTTGATTAGTGTGCTGCATATGGTCCTCACTTTAAAATCGTCGCGCATGCTGAAATTTTACAAAAATAATGCCATGTTTTCAAAATGGATATTGTCTTTCAAATTAGTGTTTTCGTGACTTGTTTGAGTTATGATGAGTTATATGATCATGGAATGAACTTAAGCTGCTATGTGCTAGAGTATTAAACAAGCTAAGCCATCAACTCAACCTAAAGCTCTAAACAAAAATGTTTTTCAAAGGATGCAAGCAAGGCGAAGCCGAGCACACATAGTTTTCATAGATTCATGTATAAGTATAAGTATAAGAGATGAATAAGAGATATGATAAGGCACTAAGACATTTTTCAATGAATGTAGTTTTACGAGGAGTCGAGCCCTCGAGTTTTCTTTCAAGTCAAGCCTAGTCGAGCAAATCTACTGAAAAGATGGGGGAAGTTCTACTTTATTTATCCTTTGTGATTATCTATGTTTTGAATGAAGTTAAGTAGCTTGCATAGTACCCTTGTTTATACAATGTTCCAACATTCGAGCAAGTCGATTGTTGCAGTACCAAGGTTCATGGACTTTAACTCTACAGGGTGGCTAGGTGCTAGGGTTAGAGGGTGTAAGTGGTTATGTGTAACCTTCGTTGGTGCACTCTTCGAACGGTTGTCCCCGTCGATAAGACTGTATGGAGCCTAATGAAAGGTTATCTTCCTTCAACCTAATGAAAGGTACTCTCATCAAGCCTAGTTGGTCGTGCCATCTGCGAGAGGCATGGTTCTCCCACCACCATAAAGTGGTATAAGGAGTTTGATGAGGGGTGGGAGTGTGACAAGAATATAATCACCTGCATGCAAAGACTCTAGTGTTTAGTTATCTAATAGGGTTGTAGAAGCAAGAAAGTCTTTCGACTGGTGGGCCACCACTCGTCGAGAGCTCATGATTATGTTAAGTATACATAACAATTTCATGCATGGTAGTTGGTTAGGATGGTAACTTAGAAGGATCTCTCACGGAGTAAGTGGAAATGCTCACCCCTTTGTTTTTCACACCCAGGTTTTGGCAAGCTGGCAATGGAGCGATGGTGAGGGTGGTCAAATGTTTAAACGTTCATGATTTTAATGTTTTAAATGCTTCCGTTGAGTAAAGATTATGTTTATGTAGTAAGTCGAGGTTCATGAAAGATAAGTTAATGTGTAAGTCCTCGAGGCAACACTATGAAATGTTTTATGAGAGGTTCATGTATTTATATATGTATATAATGTTTCCAAGATAGTAGCGCCCTAAGTTCGAGTAAAGATTGCAAATGTTATATAAAAAGAAATATTTATCCTAGAAATTCAAGGTATGAAAAGTGGGGCGTTACAGTTCGGTATCAGAGCCCAGGTTTATGGTTCTATAGACTGGTAAAATATTTTTAAAATGTTTTCAAAGAATTTGACCACTTGCCACCGTCGCACCATGCCAACTCCGAGATAAGTTATTTTGAGTTAAAGTTAGTATTACACGCATAATAGAATAACATGAGTTGGGGCTTAAGATTCTATCCATGAAGGGATTCAAACTCTAGAGATGATCAAACGTAGTGAGCTTAGAAGCGAATGATTAACTCTAGTACCTTTCAGAAATGGTAAGAGGACAACAGTTGTGCCACCGGCCACCGGCATGGATCAGGCTAAGATGACGGGGCATTTCCGAAAGATGGATCCGCCAATTTTCATTGGAAAAGAAGGACCGGCACATGTAGATGAGTGGTTCCTGATGATGGAAGACATCTTCGAGATGTTGGGTTGTACGAACGAACAGAAGATATCGTGCGGTCAATACCAACTGAGGGAGGATGCTAAGAGGTGGTGGACCACCTATTGAAGAACGAAGCCGGTAGCTGAACGCACGGCCTTGACTTGGGAGAGACTTAAGGAGATTATGGCGGAGAAATACTATCCTCAGCACTACCGCAAACAACTTGAGAGCGAATTCTGGAACCTGACTCAAGGAAGCTTAACGGTGGATGACTATGAGAGGGAGTTCACTAGGCTGAGCTACTTCGTGGAGCATTTGGTGGACACGGATGACAAAAGAGCTAAAAAGTTTAGAAGGGGTTTGAAACCTTCCATCCGATACTTGGTGGCGAGCCACGGAGACCTGCCCTATACGGAAACCATGGGCAGGGCACAACAAATTGAGGCAAGCATTAAGCTGGAAAGGGAAGCTACTCAGGTCATGGAGGCTCAATCTTCGGGTAGCCACAAAAAGAGGAAGTTTAAACATCCGAAGAAAAAAGAAGAAGGTGGCCAAGCTCTTAAACCCCAACCGCTACAGCAAGTGCCCGCCGTGGATAGGCAGGAATGAAACAATTGTGGCAAGAGGCACCGGGGTGAGGGTCTATTGGGGCAGAATATATGTTTTCGTTGCAAGAAGCCTGGACACTTGAGGGTAAATTATCCAGGATCGATCAACCGCCACCACCACCACATCAGAACCTACCTCCAGCAAGACAATTGAGGCTTGGGGAAGGAGGTCCCGCGAGAGTCTATACATTGGCTATGCATGAGGAAGCCATGAAGAGGGAACCAAAATGATTGTCTTTTTCTATTTGAATTATTTTGATTTCTAGATTGGATTTTGAACTAGTACTTTTGTTTGTATAGGATATTGTTTTATTTCATTTTCGCATTGATTGGATTATGGGATTTTGGGATAATATTTTTTTTTCTATGGATTATGGTTATTGTTTAAATTTTCTACGTAAACATGCATGTAATGTCGTTATGTTAACTAGATGGCGATCATTCGAGCCACGCAAACCGTGCTAGGACCGGGTTGTCCCACATCCAGAAAAATCCGTGAGTTTCAGCGGTACGGCTATGACTCTCAGAAAATAGTCGGAGCGAACGTCCAGGAGATATTCGATTTATGGGAAAAGGCAAGGAAAATGGGAAGGGACAGAAAAATCGAGAAGGATGTACTATCCCACTGGGATGGCGGCAAAAAGTTACTCACTATGTTGCCGATGGCATGGAACGCCGATGTCAATAGACTCTATATAGAGCTTCTGATAGAAGGTATGAGAGATAGAAACAGGAAGATGGAAGATGTGGTCAACTTCTATGATCTAGTTCTAAGAGTAGAAAACTTGTGGGAAGAAATGGAAATTCCACTGGAGGCTGGACTGGAATCCACTGAAAAGGAGCCAAATGAGGAGGATTTTTGCTCGAACGAAAGTCTTGGAAGTAGTTAGAAGGCTAAGCTGTATATATGTTTGATCAACTTTAGAAATAAGAGCTTTTTCCGAGGACGGAAAAATTTTAAGAAGGGTAGATTGTAATGCCCCAAACTCATGTCGTTCATTTCTATGCTTAGTCTTATTTTCATGGATATTTATTATGTTTAATTTAATGATTTATGATGTTATTTTTATTTTATTGTTGAGCTCGATTTTTATGTATTGATTAAGTGAGTGTCCACACTCATTAATTACCAAAAGTTGATAATTAAAAAGAATTAAATAGATGTCCTCATCTATTTAATTTTTCTAAGTATTAAATAGCCATAATATTAATATAAATTTTATTAATGAGATGGATTAATGAATTAAAAATCCCATTAATCATAATTTCTAGTTAATTAACTAATGTATTGAGCATTATAAAAGAAGGAGTATTAATATAAGATATTTTTGAGCAAATAATCGGTCTCCTTTTATTGCCTTAGCCGTGATTTTGAGAATAAAGGAATGATAAACATCTAGGATTTATTCCATGTATTTTGCTTATCCTCCAAGCAAAATAAATCCTCTCCTAATTAGATAAAGACTCCTAATCTATTCTCATGTCTCCTAAACCCCACCACTTTAAATAAGATTTAATTAAAAGATGTTTAAGCCTAAGGTTGATGTTGAAGCTTGCCTAAATATTCCATTTTGATGAGAATTATATGGATTCAATGCATGTTTAGGATTTTAAGGTGTTGCTCTTGATGATTTCTTGAAGTTATGCATGAAATTTCTGTTTTCGTGGCCTCTGTTATAAGCCATTTTTGGCGACCACGAACTCGTTTCTTGGGAATGTGTTCTTCATTAGATTTGTGGCAAATTTCGTTAGGTTTCAGTAAGTTTTACAATCTTGAGAATTGGAGTTCATATGGATTTTATATGATTTTTACAAGTCAGTTGTGCATCCAGTTTTTTTTAAGGTCGGTGCTGTGTATATGTGCTTAATGTATGGCCTACTTTGATGATTCAATCGTGCTTAGATGCTTTAGTACTCAACATAACAATTGTAGCTATTTACGTCATGTTTTAGAAGGAGTTGGAATCTTTAAAAATAAGTTTAAATGAATTTTATATAATTTTTACAAGTTGACTGTGCATACTGTTTTCGGGAATTATGATTGTGTTTATTTGTTTAATGTATGATATGCTTAGGGGTGTCGAACATGTTTATATGAGAAAATGATCAACATGAATGTTGTGGAAAATAATTTAGATTTCTAATGATTTTAGAATTGCATGAATTGAAGACCTGTAGCTCGAGATATTAAAAATTTACTAAGGGAGTGTAGGTGTTGAGTTTTATTTCTGGCAGATTTCTTCTGTTAAATGTTTAATGTTTAAGCTCATTAGTAATGACCTTATTTGCCTAAGTGATCTGCATCAAAGTTTTTCCTTATTGAGTTGTCTTTCCAGTGGATTCTGAATCTTAATAAAGAGCATGTTGGTAGCTCCGGATATTTGCCATTTACTGAGACCCTGTATGTTGGACGTTTCTGTTTTGCGACTGCAGCTATGATTGTAATGTTTGCTGGAAAATATGTGATCAATTGACCTTGTTTGCATTAGTTGTCTTCATAAAAGTTGTAAAGACATTCATTAAGGAGATTTACCAACATAAAGCAACCTTATTTGATTAGTGTGTTGCATATGGTCCTCACATTCAGATCGTCGCGCATGCTGAAATTTTACAAAACTCATGCCTTATTTTCAAAATAGATATTGTCTTTCAAATTAGTGTTTTCGTGACTTGTTTGAGTTATGATGAGTTATATGATCATGGAATGAACTTAAGCTGCTATGTGCTAGAGTATTAAGCAAGCTAAGCCATCAACTCAACCTAAAGCTCTAAACACAAATGTTTTTCAAAGGATGCAAGCAAGGCGAAGCCGCATAGTTTTCATAGATTCATGTATAAGTATAACTATAAGAGATGAATAAGAGCTATGATAAGACACTAAGACATGTCCCAATGAATATAGTTTTACGAGGAGTCGAGCCCTCGAGTTTAAGTCAAGCCTAGTCGAGCAAATCTACTGAAAAGGTGAGGGAAGTTCTACTTTATTTATCCTTTTTGATTATCTATGTTTTGAATGAAGTTAAGTAGCCTGCATAGTACCCATGTTTATACAATGTTCCAACATTCGAGCAAGTCGTTTGTTGCAGTACCAAGGTTCACGGACTATAACTCTAGAGGGTGGCTAGGTGCTAGGGTTAGAGGGTGTAAGTGGTTATGTGTAACCTTTGTTGGTGCACTCTTCGAACGGTTGTCCCCGTAGATAAGACTGTACGGAGCCTAACGAAAGGTTATCTTCCTTCAACCTAATGAAAGGTACTCTCATCAAGCTTAGTTGGCCGTGCCATCTGTGAGAGGCATTGTTCTCCCACACCATAAAGTGGTATAAGGAGTTTGATGAGGGGTGGGAGTGTGATAAGAATATAATCACCTGCATGCAAAGACTCTAGTGTTTAGTTATCTAATAGGGTTGTAGAAGCAAGAAAGTCTTTCGACTTGTGGGCCACCACTCGTCGAGAGCTCATAATTATGTTAAGTATACATAACGATTTCATGCATGGTAGTTAGTTAGGATGGTAACTTAGAAGGATCTCTCACGGAGTAAGTGGAAATGCTCACCCCTTTTGTTTTCCACACCCAGGTTTTGGCGAGCTGGCAATGGAGTGATGGCGAGGGTGGTCAAATGTTTAAACGTTCATGATTTTAATTTTTTCAATGCTTCCGCTGAGTAAAGATTATGTTTATGTAGTAAGTCGAGGTTCATGAAAGACAAGTTAATGTGTAAGTCCTCGAGGCAACACCATGAAATGTCTTATGAGAGGTTCATGTATTTATATATGTATGTAATGTTTCCAAGATAGTATCACCCTAAGTTCGTGTAAAAGTTTGCAAATCTTTTATAAAAAGAAAAATTTATTCTAAAAATTCAAGGTATGAAAAGTGGGGCGTTACAGGATGCGTGTCCGTTGTGTGCTCGGTAGGCCTTGGACCGTTCGTCCCATCGCGGTGCGAGACCACAGTTCGTGGCCGCTGAACGTATGTGAAACGGGACTCGCCTCGGCTCGAGGTTGCTGTCTTGGTAGCTCGAACGACGGCGGCCGTTATCACCTCAGGCCAACGTGATATCGAACAACTCGAACCTGCTGCTCGAAGTGGTCTCCCGCCTAAAACTCGTGACTAAGGGCTAGGTGATCCTCGATG
>CACSLK010027838.1:2792941-2803835 GCA_902706635.1 Striga hermonthica | reverse complement strand
TTTTGGTTTTTTTTCCTTCGTAGGGGCCAAATTTTTTCCTTTCTTTTGTCCGATTTTTCCCTTCTTTTTCTTCTTATTTTCGTGAGCTTGAGAGGTATAAAAAAAAAGAGTCATCTTAGTAGTCTTGTTTATTTCTAGAGTCTTAAAAAAAAAGATGTTGTCCAACCGTGAAAGAATAGAGGCGTTGGAAGAAAGCTTTAAGACCATTGGTGAGCGCTAACATACGACCAACGAGAATTTGGCAAAGATAGAGCTTATGGTCCACGATTTAGCCGGGCAACTTACACGCATGACACACCGGCCGAGGAAGAGCCACGAAGAGCGGTCCAGGGGGTCGAGCAGCACCGGGACCTAGCATGAGGACGATTGGAGATCGCATGGGATGCACGCGACGCATGCATCGCGAGCGCGCGACGAGCGGCGCAACATTGCGACGACCGAAGGCGTGGCGACGAGCGGCGCAACATTGCGACGACCGAAGGCGTGGCGACGATCGGCGACACCACCGTGACGAACACCACGAGGAACGGGCTTACACGCGACCGAAGCTCATTATGCCCACGTTCATGGGAGTAGATCCGGATGCATGGTTGAGTCGGGCATCACAGTATTTCGAGATTAACGATGTGCCAAGGTATGAGCGAGTTCAAATTGCTGCCTATCATCTTGATGGAGAAGCGAATGTCAGGTGGCAGTGGATCATGCACAAGAATAATGGCGAGCACATACGTTGGAGGGATTTCGAAAGAGAGCTCATCACGAGGTTTGGTTCTAGCGATTACTTTGATTATGATGAAGCTTTATCTCGTATACGTCAAGTTGGTAGTTTGCGGGATTATCAAAAGGAGTTTGAGCGCATTGCTAGTAGGGTGCGAGATTGGCCCGAAAGTGCATTAGTAGGGGCGTTTATTGGAGGACTGAAAGCTGAGTTGGCGGCTGAAGTGAGGTTGGATAGGCCGAGGTCGACGCGAGCAGCTATGGAGTCGGCCAGGTTGCACGAGGACCACCTCGCGGCGGTCCGCAAGGCGAAGATGAGCGACGTGCGCACGGAGCCGAGGTGCGCACAAGCTGCGGTCGAGAAGGCACCCCCACGGGCCGAGAGAAAACCAACGTTCGGTGGAGGAACGCACACAACGAGCAACATGCGGCGATTAACGGATGAAGAAATCCAAAGGCAAAGAGAAAAAGGCCTATGCTTCACATGCAACGAATGATTTACACGGGGCAACAAATGTAAAGGTAAGGAAGTCTTTTTGCTTGAGTTTGAAGAGGAACAGGAGAGCGAACAACTTGAGGAGACTTTGCTACATGTGGTCAAGTGCAATAAACGAGGTTCGAAGATGATCACGTTTACAGCTGAGATTAGGGGCAAGTTAGTGGAGGTATTGGTAGACAGTGGGTCCACATTGAATTTCATTGATGAGGAGCGTTCTAAAGAGATAGAGATTCCATTCACAAAGGTGAAACCTTTTGGAGTCAAGGTGGCTAATGGAGAAACACTTCGAGGTGATATGCTTTTCAAAGCAGTAAAGATGGAAGCTCAAGGTCAGAAGATGAAAGTCGATTTATATGCCTTGCCATTGAAGGCGACTGATGTGGTACTTGGATGTCAGTGGTTGGAGACTCTTGGTCCAATCACAACCGATTATTGGAAAGGAACTATGGAGTTCGGGCGATTGAGTAAGCGAATCAAGTTGATGACCGAAGATCCAGGGGAGTCTCCTGATGAGGATGAAGACTATAGACGAGTCCGTAAGCTTAATTTCATCATCCTTGAGGACAACGAAAGTCTTGAAGAGGAGGGGAATGATACAGAAGTGGTTATTAACCCCTGAGAGTCCGAGGACGAGACGATCGAGGACCTCGAGAGTTAGTTAGAACATGGGCCAGAAGAGCCACAAATCGAAGAATATTGGCCTACTTTCAGAAGAGACTGGCCAAGAGGATGTGGCCCGAGGTCAAGAAGGTGCAAAGCCAAGTGAGCTAAGAGACAACGCAAGCCGTGGTCTAAGGAAATGAACGGTTGGTGCGAAGCCTGTGCAAGGAAAAGACGTGCTTTGCAAGTAGAGGCTAAGAGAATGGACGCGTGAAGGGTGGAAGATGGGTGGGCGATGCGTGCCGGGGATTGCTACGGGAGAGCGCGCGCGGGCGATTGCTGTGGGACACTTAGCGAGTGTGGAGAGTGGTCGAGAGTGATGTCATGCATGGATGGTAGTGACGAGTCGGCGGTCGTACGGTTAAAAGGCGAGTGGCGCGCATCGGTAAATGATGCGCGCAATGAGGTGGAGCACACGCGGGCAGTGCTGGGTGCACACGGGTGCACGACATGCGATCAGGCCACGGGAGTTGACGGTACGCGCGGAGCGGCTAGCGCATATGGTCGAGCGGTAGACGATTGGAGCGCATGGGTGCTGGGCTCAACGCGCGGAGCACGGGAGAACAGCGCGAGTGGGACAGAAGCAAGTGGCGTGCGCGACAAGCGCGCGATGGGCGAGGACACACCAGCAGGCGCGCAAGCAGCTGGCATGCGCAATATCACCCGCGTGGGAGGCGGACGCTCAGGAGTCCTAGTCCGCGTGGGACTAGGCGAGGCGGCGTGCGACATGGACGAAGTGCGCGTTACTTCATGCGAGGAGGAATGACGCCGTAGGGCGGCGCGCGAATGAGGCGGTTGGGCTTAGGGTTCAGCCGACTTGGAGTGCAAGCAAAGCAAGGAGTTTTGAAGACTTTCTAGTTAATTAGGATTCTATTTCCTTGTTGCTTTTATTTACTTCTAGTATTATTAGGATTTTACTAGTAGAAGATGTTAGGAGATTTACTTGCCTTATGATTTATATTATTGCTTGGATTAGGAGATTTAATTAGACTAGGCTTAGATTTATTTTACACCTATAAATACCCATGTACTCTCATCATTATGAAGAGGTCGAATGAGTGAATAAAAAAGAAACGTTGTGTTCAATCGTGTGTTTAAGCAAGGCCGCAGTGCGTGTTTATCATACAACCGGGTCTAAAAGAAGGCCCTTAGTGCGTTTTGAAGTCACACCTATCGTATTTAGTCGATGGCCCTGAGTGCGCGATTATCCACAAGCGGTAGGCAAAATCACGATCCCTCTTCACCTACTGGGCACGCTGGCGCGCTGCCGGGTGCGCTGACGTGCGCTGGGACTAGCCAGCGTGCGCGGGGCGCTACTGGCTGCGGTACGTGCGCGTGCTGCGAAGCAGCTAGTCGATGCGCATGCTCGCTACACGCTGCGGCGTACGCGCATGGGCTAACAGCGTGCTGCCGGCGCGACTGGCGTGCGTTACACGCACGGCCGCTGACCGCACGCTCTTGGGCGCTGCGGTACGTCTACGCACATGCACCGTTGGGCTTGCGCGTGCTGCCTTATGCCCGTAGGCCACTGCCGGCGGCACAGCCCCGCTATGTGCGGGCAGGCCCTACGGTCGGTACCTCGCCGGCTGTCCGGCAACTTTTTCTGACAAAGCTTACATGACTGATCGTAACATGACATATAATGACAAAATACATAATTTACTCGAAAATGTTCGGCTAGATTATGATATGGCTCAGAAAGGGCCTAAATGGCACCTCCGAGGGTAATATGACCTTAAACATGGACCAATCGACATGATATCTACATGATCTTGCTAACATGGACATAAAATAACTATAGGGTTAGTATGATACCCTTTCAATCGCTCGATGAAAAAGCTAAGACTTGCGCGTGCTTGCTCGTTGATTCAGTAGTGCGCGTGCCTTCCTTTGGACAAGGCTAAGTACAAGCTGTCTTTCTCAATATTTTTCTAACTTTTTATCTCAGTTTTCTCATCTCTTTTGCTCTCGGTTTTTGCATGGAAATTACGTGAGGAACTCACGGCTAACACTTAGTTTAAATAGAAAAATGATAGAGGTGAATGATGATGATTTATTCGTGCGGTGCCACTTGTTTTCACTGTGTGCTTCGGTGGCATTTTTCGAGCTTAGTCACCCTTCGATTTGGCGCACGGTTTGCTTAGTCATGAAGTGAAATGGCAAGGTCATGCCATGTGGCTCAAGCTAGTAGGTGACTAAGTGCAAGTTGCAATATTTTATTCCGGCTAACACTTAGTTTAAATAGAAAATTGATGGTGGTGAATGATGATGATTTAACCGTACGGTGCCACTTGTTTTCACTGTGTGCTTCGGTGGCATTTTTCGAGCTTAGTCACCCTTCGATGTGGCGCACGGTTTGCTTAGTCGTGAAGTGAAATGGCAAGGTCATGCCATGTGGCTTAAGCTAGTAGGTGACTAAGTGCAAGTTGCAATATTTTATTCCGGCTAACACTTAGTTTAAATAGAAAAATGATGGAGGTGAATGATGATGATTTAACTGTGCGGTGCCACTTGTTTTCACTGTGTGCTTCAGTGGCATTTTTCGAGCTTAGTTACCCTTCGATGTGGCGCACGGTTTGCTTAGTCTTGAAGTGAAATGGCAAGGTCATGCCATGTGGCTCAAGCTAGTAGGTGACTAAGTGCAAGTTGCAATATTTTATTCTAAGCTGCTACATCTCACGGCAATTGGCTAAGGAATAAACAAGGGTTAATTAAAGTGGTTGATGAAAATTACTTAGGCATAAGTTGATGAAAATTACTTAGGCATAAGTTGATGATGGACGGTGTACCTAATGTGAACATGGCAATGTATAGGAATGGTGTGTACGCATGACTTAGCTTAAGGAACTTAGACCTTGGTTTAAGACTTTAAGCACAATGATTTAATACATAACTTATCTAAGGTTTAATCTTGACCGAATTTACTCGATTTTGATCGAAATTTGACTTCAAAAATTAATTCGAATATTCTCGATTTCGAATAATTAATCCCAACTAATAATGTTCGTTTATAAAATAAACGCTTTGGGAACTAATTATCAAGATTAATTCGGTTATTTAAAATAAACTAAACTGAATAGGTTTTCGACTTCAAATCGAACTTATTGGCTCGAAGGCTAAACATGAACAATATTAATAAAAGGAAATACATTGCTTTTATTAATAACAAACTGGGTTATTACACTATCGAGCAAATCTCATTAAGGCTCAACTCCTATCATACATATGATCATATAATTTACTCAAAATATTTAAAGAGAATCAGCCCGGTACCGTTCTCGGGTCGGGGTCGCAAAAAGGGTCGAACCGGGGCCGAGAATGGCTCGATAACTCACGTTTGGCTCGCCCAGATGGGATGCGTGTCCGCTGCATGATCGGTAGGCCTCGGACCGTTCGTCCCAGTCCTGTGCGAGACCACGGTTCGTGGCGGCTGAACAGATGTGAAATGGGACTCGCCTCGGCTCCTTTGTTATCATATTCTTGAAGGAGAATCCCACGCTTAATAACCCTAAGTTATCATATTCTTGTTCTCCAAGCCAAAGAGGAAAATGGGTCGTGGGTCGGGTCTCCTTTGGGGTTCGACTTGGTCAAGAACAATTCTAGGTTAAACTTAAATAAACAAGGCTCGATCGTACTTTGACCGGGACAATAAAATAGACAGGCTATATATACATATATATAATACACACAAATAGTATTTACATATTAATACATAGGGCTGAGCATGGGACTCGGAGAATTTTGAACCGTTCCGAAAACCGAACCGAAATCACTCCGAACCGAAAAATAACCGTTGACCGTTTGACTTTCTCCGAGCCGAACCGAAAAAAAAAATAATTCCTACAGTTCTGGAGATTTCACAAATATCTGTACTGAGAACCGAACTGAACCATCCCATACTGTACCAAACCGAACAACCGAAATTAAGAACCGAATTGCAACATTAGATGTGTTATTAATATATTTTATGTCAACTTTGATTCTATATAATATAGTAATAAATATTAACCTTCATTTAAATTTCATGCTTGGTTATACTTGATCTACAATTGAATTTTTTCTATTATAAAATAATTATTTAAAATAATATGAAAGTTTGAAGAATATTTTTTTAAGAAAAAAATATTATATTTTATTTAAATTTTAAATTTTCAATATTAGTTACACAAATTTAGTTATAACTAAAATTTAGAGTTACTTATAAAGTTGATTTCAAAATAAAATCTTTAATGTGAGGAAGTACTGATGAATGTTAGTTTTATTAAAGCATATAAAAATTAAATAACTAATATTTAGAGTTACTTCTAGAATTAATTTTAAAATAAAATCTTCCATATGATGAATTATTGATGAACTAGTACAACACTCGTGTATTATCCGGGTGCTTGCTAATTTTATTTCTTAAAATCTATAATTAATGAGAAAAAGTAGTTTGAAAATTTAAACTACTTGTGTTATATTATCCGGGTGTTAGTTTTAATTAATGCTTGCTAATTTTATTTCTTAAAATCTTCCATACTTTTTATTATAACACTTTTAATTTGTGCAACTTACTTGTGTTATATTATACTAATTTTTTTTTAACTTACAATATATAACTACATTACATATAAATATATCAATTGAGAAATAATTTTATTTTTCTAATGAATTTTAATAAATATTATTATTTTTATTATTATAAAGATAAATATAATTTATTTATTTTATATATACAATATGGATGTCAAATCGAAGATCATCAAAAGATGATTAATTTGATATATTATATATGTAAAACCGATAAGAAATACAAAAGTTATCAACTTTTAAAATACATTTATAATTCAATAGCTTATTGAAGGAAACACATCAAAATTCAGGGATATATTAGTCACTTAGGGGTCGTTTACTTCGCGGGATTTGGACAGGATAAGGAAAATAATCCCGGAAATCTTATGTTTACTTCGCGCGTTTGGGATGAGATTAGGCTGACATGGCGCGGATGTGGCACGCTCTCATCCGCCATTCTCCGATAAAAAAAAAAATCCCGCCTCCCCCCTCTGATTAAATAATCCCTCCATATTTAATACCATTCCTACCCTCACTGTTCACTGTGAAAAGACCATTATACCCTTTATTTTTCACGAATTTACAGCTTTCTCCTAATATAAGGAGAAAACCGGGCATTTTGCACTAGCTGCAGAGAACGTCGCCATTGTTGCGATTTGGTGGTGAAGCTTTGGATTTTCCTATGTACCTACAGGTGAGCTCCACAATCGCGATTCTTGACTTTTTACCTTCGATTTATTTCCATTTCTTGCAAGATTTGTCGAACGAATGTTGAAATCGTTCATTTTTTTCCCTAGTTTCTGTAGCCATGAAGACGCCATTGAAATCGTGCATCTGCCATCGGGCCTAACTGTGAGCTCCTAATTGCCATATTAATCTATATGTCCATTTGTCTGAATATTAATTCGATATTGTTTACTGTTGTTTACCTTTTTTATTTTTTTATTTATTTATTTTTTTTCTGATGAATACACCTCCTCCATCTCCAGTCTGAAAAGGTTTGAGCTTTTTTCCGGTAAAGGTAACACCTTAACCCCCTGTTATGTGTGTGTTATGGTACAATTTTTTCTGATATTAGAGTTTGTGTGGTTACCGAAGATAGAGGTACGAGAAAAAACAGTGGTCTTATCTCACAAATTCCTTCATCTACTCTACCATTATATTTTAATATGTGTTATTGTAATATGCTCATGTTTTTAATATGCCCTAGTTCAGCCTCATGCCTTATCATGTTTATAGTGGCAGTTATGTGTTGTATGTGCTGTTTTATTTGTTTCTGAAATTAGAGTCGTAGTAAGTTTGCTCCTTTGAAGTTTATTTGAGGTTGAAAGAACCTTGTGTTTTTGTAGTTAGGCCTTAATTTGTTGAGTTTCTGAAATTGTTTGTGGTGCTCTTGGGTGTGTGTTCAATTGTGCTCACTTTAAGAAGTTATGAGTCACATTTTATGCCTTAGAGGTTGTTGACAAGTTCAGTAGTTAAGATTCAATAGGGGAGGATCATGACTGATGTGTTTATTGTCTTCTTTTAGATAAATTGTTCGAACCTTAGATTTTTTGGTGTCTTGAAGATATTATGTGTTATTTTTCATAGTATTTGAAGCTTCAGTTTAAAAAGTTCAGTAGCTATGTTAGTTATTTTTCATTCCTTAATGGTTTTATTGCATGCTATAGTTCATTAGTGTTCAAGAAATAAAAGATCAGATTAGACTTTATAACTCAATTTTTTTTCATGTCTTAACTTGTTAAGTTTTTATTAGAGAAAAAGAAGAAAAGCATGTTGTAGTGTTCAATATGGGCTGCTCTTCTTAATAGAAGTCTTCAATATCAAGGTACTTTTTTTGTTTTTTTCTTGATTTTTGTTTGATTTTTTAATGGGGGTTTGTTAATGGGTTTTGGTTTATTTTCTCAAAGATTGAATTGTTTTTGAACTTCTTGTTTCAATCTATGGCTAAATTGGTGCAAAAATCCTAACTTTATGTTAATGGGTTTTGTGAGTAGAATTTGTTGTTATTGTCAGTACAGAGCTATGAAGCAGAGGAATGAATGGCAGTGAAAAAAGGGGCAGATAACTTCTATTGGCAGTGAAAAAAGTTCACTTCTTCAAAGTTGGAACACAAAAATTACCAGCCATATTTATGAAATGGCCCAGTTTGAGAAAAAAAATAATAATAAATTGGACAATTGGGTCCTTAACTAGTTGATGTCTTTTTCCTTAACTTTGGACAATTTGGTGAAGATTTAGGCCATTAGTTGATGTCTTTTTCCTTAACTATGGGACCTCTGTTAAAATTATCCCCCTTCTGGTTCCCATGACTATCACAATCACAAATTTGAATATCAATTGTCACATCTTCTCTTCCCCTTACCTGCTCTCCCTCTCTTTAACATCATCATCATCATCATAATGCATCAAATGAGCATGTATGTTTTGTGTTTTAATTGCTACAAAGGTTCCATTGCATAGTGGGATGGCAGTAAATTGTTATATATGAAAGGTTATAAAGGTTATATGTTATGATGATAGCTATTAAATATCAAGAGCCTAGTGAAGCATGTATGTTTATGTTATAATTGCTTTCATTGTTATGTAAAATTGCCTAGCTTGTTTTTTTATTTTCTGACTGTAGGTAGATGTAGTTTGTTTCTGCTGAATTGTGCTTAGCTTTTTATTAGAGTTTAAAACTCAATTTTTGCATGCCTTAAATGTGAATAGTAACATGACAGAACTACAAATTGTCCTCCTTTTGGATAAATTGTTGGAATCTAACTTTCTGTGTTGTCCTCCTCAAATTCTGTGCCTTTTTTCTTTATCCATAGTATGTGAAGGTTAGGTTTCAGTTATTGGAAACTCAGCATGTTTTTAATTTTCCTACCTGTAGGTACATGTTATTTACTTATGTTGAGTTGTGCTTATCTTTAGACTTTACAAACCATATAGGAAAGGCTAACTGAAGCAGTACAGAGGATAGTTTTCTAGATTGTAAAACTTCAAAATGAGAAAGAGAAAACTACAGAATTGCAGCTGTGTTTCATATATAAATAAGTCACAACCAAATGCACAACTTACAACCATATAAATAAGATTAGACTTCACAACCAGGTCACTAATTCACATTAGAATACACAACTTTTTGCAGGGAATTCTCAGACTGACATTAAAATTCACAAGTCTCACCCAAAATTCACATTATTGCTAGTCAATGTTATCAGTTAGTAGGGAATGATTTCTGGAATGTTTTTAATTTGAAATATATAACTATTACTGGTGGCTTTATGTGTATGTGAATGATTTCTGGAATGTGAATGATATCTGGATTGATGTCTGCAATGTTTTTAATTTTGACATATAACTATTCAGTTTGTGTAGTGACATATAAGTATGTGTAAGTTTCATTATGCTGTTTATAACTATTCAGTTTGTGTAGTGACATATACATGTGAACATGCTGTTTATGTGTAAGTTTCATTATGTTCTAAAGTACTTTTTGAATTTTACTAACATTAAAGACATTTTCTTGTTCAGTTCATTGAGGATTCCATGACAAATCATCCACTTCTCGTTGCTTGTTTCATAACCAATTCTGTAGGTACACTGTCCTTTTCACATAAATTACACCTCTTTTCTTGTAATACTCCTCTGTTTCATAATCAGTCTTATTATGCTTTACTGGAGGGTTGACTGAATGGCATGTTTAGAATGCCATTATGTGTTGTACGTGCTGTTTTTGTTGTTTCTTTATCATCGGAGTATGAGCATGACATTATTCAGTATTATGCCCTTTTGAAGTTTATTTTTGAAGGGGAATATGAGCATGACATAAGTGTTATTTGCCCTTGTTTTGAAAAATTTTTGAACCTTAGTGTATCCTTGCACAGAGTATATTTGCACCAGATTATGTGAAGTATTACTTTTGGATAAATCTTAGTGTATCCTTGCCCTTGTTGTTCAATATTTGTAGATGGATAACGTGCGAGACAAATTACTAATTCTCACTCTTTTGGAAGAGATTGTTCTTGGTGCTCGATTTTTTTTCATAGTAGCAAGTTACTACTACCACAAATTCATACTCCCTCGCCGCCGTCGACCTTCATTGACTAGCAGACTCACATACCGACTGAGGGATAGGGTGCCCCTTCAAGTGAGTCATATGCAAAGGCTTGTCGACGTCAGTGACACCACTTGCCTTGAGAACCTCCGTATGAACAGAAATTGTTTTGGTCGCCTTTGTTTCCTCCTTGAAAATTTAGGGGGTCTTGTTCAATCTAGAAACGTTGCACCGAGTGAACAAGTTGCTATGTTTCTTTCAATCCTCGCACATCACAAGAAAAACGTTACCTTGAAGTTTGATTTTACGAGATCAGGTAGAACAGTAAGCAAGTACTTTAACCGTGTACTTGATGCTGTAATCCGCCTTCACACCGTCCTCATCGCCACACCTAAGGCAGTTGAGGATGATTTTTCAGATTC
>CACSLK010027838.1:2750748-2761022 GCA_902706635.1 Striga hermonthica | reverse complement strand
ATCTCAACAAGCAAAGTTGGTCGAAGGAACCATCGACCTTGTCGCTCAATGTCAACTTAGGATAACGCATCTCAAAGGCCAAACTGCAGAGGATTTATCAACCTTGCCAAACTGCACAAAAGAATCAAGATGCACAGAGGAATCAAGTTGCACAGAGGAACCATCAACCTTGTCGCACAACATCAACTTAAGACGCCACATCTCACTGGCCAAGCTGCACGGAGGGACCATCGACTTTGCTGCACCAACATCAGCTTAGAACGACACATCTCACCGGCCAAGCGGCACGGAGGGACCATCAACCTTGCTGAACAACATCAACACCCAGGTTGACCATCTCACCGGCCAAGCTGCACGAAGGGACCATCAACTATGCTGCACAACATCAACACTCAGGATGACACATCTCACCGACCAAGCTGCACGGATGGACCATCAACCTTGCTGCACAGCATCAACACTCAGGACGACACATCTGACTGTCCAAGTTGCACGAAGGGACCATCAACCTTGCTGCACAACATCAACACTTGGGACGAAACATCTCACCGTCCAAGATGCATGGAGGGACCATCAACCTTGTTGTACAATATCAACAATTAGGACGACATATCTCACCAGCCAAGCTTCACGGAGTGACCATCAACCTTGTCGTACAACATCATCTTAGAACGACATATCTCACCGGAAAGTTCAAAGATGACGGTGTCCACGGTGTTTGTGTCGCAGGTTCACATTTCGAAGATGATCATGTCAAGACGAGCGACTGCAAAGGCTTAAGATGGAGACACGATAACTGGACGAGCTTCTGCGGAGGTCGAAGATGGATGCTTAAGAGCCAAAGACGACCATGTTAACATTGGACTAGCTGAAAAAGATTGCGCCAAGGCTGGACAAGGTACCAAGAAGGTTGAAGAAAGTTGTGGCGTCGATGTTTATACCGGAGGTTGTTGAAGTTGCCAATAAAGAGATCAAAGGTGTTCGTATTAATGAGGTTCACATGTTCTAGTTTACCAGACCCATCAACTGTCGATATTGCTGGAACACGCCGGCGAGGTAGTCCATCTCAGGAATCGATATCGGATACCAAACAGGCACATATATGATTTCGATATACCCTAGGCATGCTTCTAATGATTGAACAGAGAAATACCTTTCTACAAGGCTTTGATCCGATCTGAGCAATCTTCTAATTTGTGTCCCGACCACGTTTGGATGCCGGATGGACGACGATCTACCAAACGATTGAAATGAGCGGATCGCGTCTCATCTTCTCCGAACCCTTCACGTTACTTTCTCCTCACGATGGTGGCTGAAAGTGTCACGTTCTATGATAATGTGTAAGGTTCAAGACGTGTAATCTCTCCTTTTATAGAGTCCTTGGGCAGACTAGGGATATCTTCGAAGATCTAGGGTTTGGGCTCCCTACGGGCCCAAATTCTTATGTTCAGCCCAAAACACATTTTGTCTCGTAAATATTAATTTATTCCACTAGAGAATTAATATTGCACCTCGTCCTATCCCGAAATGAATCAGGGCTTCTATTAGACTCGATATAATACCCCGTGTTTAAGATATCGCACGTCCATTAATTATTAAAGCTTATGACTGCTTTAATTAATTAATATCTTTTATTCTTTAAGTAGTACCACTCAACCTTATTATCGTATGGATTAAATCCACCTGCAGGATTTGACACGATAATCCTTATAAGTTCCTTAAGGGGACGTCATCAACCTGGATGTCTAGGACACGGTTCCCTAATGCCAATAAATAGATATCATGCAGATAATGTAGTTACCCAATATACGGAGCATATTGAACCAATACTTGGTTCTCACCCATGGTAAGTCAAAGTAACAAACAAATATCCCACAAATCTAAGTACCACCATCAGGGTTAAGAATTAGTAGAGTCACCGAGACCTTGGTTCTTCATGATAGTCAGAACAGAAAAACACGTCTCAACTGTGATCCATTCAATGCGACACGGCGCACTTGTATAAACAATAGCCAAGACAAGCTAAACCGATAGTCATGTCCATAACTATCTCAGTTGTGGATACCATTTATATCTTATAAGGGACCGGCAGTGTAATCTTCTGTGTGACTACTAACACACCACATTGTCTACAATAGAAGATAATTGGACATTTAGCATACAAGCAATCATAAATAATGCAACAGTGTGAAACATTTATTTCAGTCAAATGGAAAATAGAATAAGTACAATCTAAAAGCTCACATAAAAGTTTGTTTTACTGTATACTCCAACAATCTCCCACTTATATATACTAAAGCTAAACTTTTAGTATACAAACGTATGTCAAAGCAATTCTCCCACTTATACTCAAAGTCTAGCTGCAACACATCATAAACCAAGACCCTCTACGTGTTTATCGAAGACATTGACAGTCAAGAGTCTTCGTGAAGGGATCAACTAGGTTATCCAACGAAAGCGAGTGGTCATAATCACATCATATGCATAATATTCAAATATTTCACAGAGTTCACATAATTCACATACATCAGTCTACAGAAAACGCAGACTGGTTCAGATACCACTCTGTAACGCCCCACTTTGATTTAACAAAAATCCATGGCTTTTTAAAAAAAAAATCAATTTAAATTTTTCAAAATTCATTCCAAACATTTGGCGTTACTCATTTCCTAATCATTTTCATAAATAAATTCATAACAATGACACCATAACATAAATCAACACCGATCATAGGTTTCATCCAAAGTCATCAAACACCCAAACCGGGTTTTCAAATTCCAAAGTAAAGGCATCACAATGCTAACGGGACATTTCCCCAAACAACATTTCCAAACATCATATATATCCAGTGTTCAAAAAATATCCCAAGTCATAAAGTAAACACAATAACGCGGAAGCCAAAAACAATCAATGGTCTAGTCATCTAGACCGACCATCACTCGTCCCGCCTCGCCTCGCCATGCCCGCTACCTGCTTAACCTGCATCTAGGGAGGGGGGGGGGACATGGGGGTGAGCACAAATATCAACTTGCTCACCACTATGCACATAAATAACAAATAATATAGGACATGTATGGTCGCAGCATGTATACGAATCAATTAATTATCCCATCTCCTATCCAAAGTCATAAATAGTCTCATGTGCACACCTATATCAATAGACTACTGCTGATACACGTATCGATTGACTTTGCTTAGGCATTACAACGATGCCCAAACAGTATGAGTATCCCCCGTCGGTCGACCACCGCCCTGGTCTTACAACGGGGAACATATCATCGACCGTGCACAGCCCTGGTCTCATACCTCCGACCGAGCACAACCCTGGTCTTTCAAGCGTAAAGAGAAGATTACCCCCAACGAGGTCCTTTCTATAGCTACGGGGATAATCGTTCGACGGCCGGTAGAGCTCACATCGAAGGTTACATGGTTCGCATATATACATTGATCATACCATACATATAGCATCAATTAGTTACGGCATAGATATTCATAAAATCAACCCACCTGATCAGTCGAGATAGACAGATACACAATGATCAACACAAGGTAGGCAGGGGGCTCGAATCCTCGTTAATCTACATTAATTATAAGGATTTATATATTATATAGGATTCTGACTGACGTTGATTAGCCACACAAACAAATAAGACAAACATAGTACGTAAGGCACAATCCAACAGATAAATTGCATTAAAAATGCTCAGCACCGAACATGATCAAACAAAACCAAAACACAACAAAGAAAGCAAAATACAACATAACAATCTTCTTTCTTTCTCAAGTCTGGCTAACACTTAGGCATGAATTCAAAACCTTTGAAACTGAAATTTAACTCCTATCAGCACATAAAATCAACCTAAATAGGCCCAGTACAACTGTAACAAAACATGGAAAGATCCACACAAAACATGCTTTTCACCTCACACAACTTATCATGCCAAAGCCAAAATATTTAACTGAATACTTGATGTAACACCCCACTTTGATTTTAAATAAAATCCATGGCTTTCCAAAAATTAGTAAATAATTTTTCGAACTTATTTTCGAAAACATGGGCGTTATTCAAACATTTAACATCGACCATGTCATATTTGGTCGCACGGGAATTCATTACCCGGTTTTCAAATGGTTTTCATTAACCCAATTTTCAACATAACTCACAAGTTATTCAGCTCAAACACAATAGCATGAATAAACGAAGCAACATGATAACCAATCCAAAATAAGTTCATCAAAATATTCCAATTCCAACATTCTCAAAAACATGAGTTGCAAAATGGTTTATCATGTCTCAACTCAAAACAAGGTTCATAAAGACCAAAGCATTTATTCGAAAGCGGAAGCATAAATAAACATATTCAGTAAATAAACATATTCATCCGTGAAGAGCAGGTGGAAGTGAGCACAAAATGAAACGTAGTGCTCACTACTATGCACATATACAATAATAACATGTTAAGATGGTATGGTCGCAGTATGAACACAAAATTATAAGAACAACATGTCTCATCTCCTATCACAACAAATAACCTTACTCTTGTGCACATCTATCGCTAGTCGCAGAACGGGGATTCATTACCCGAAGGTGGGAGCACGTGCCACTGTAATAGACATGGCCTTCCATATGGGCTTACGTACCTCACAAGGGCACGACCATATAAGGACTTAAGAAGACTTGCCTCGCAAGGGCAACCGTACCGTAACTTGACGGAGATAACCGAACCGACGGCCTTAACAGCTCACATCGATAGGCTATATATTTCACACTCATACATAGATCATACCGATTCAACAAATGGAAACACATATGGCATAACAAATTTTAGAATAATGAACCCACCTAGATTATGAAGTAGGAGATAGCACACAAAAGCTGGTGGAACGAGAGTACGACTCGTCAACACATACATTAAGTCAAGATACTACAATCAACACTTATCTTGACCTTTAGAAAGGAACACAAACTCATACTTAGTCGAACATGATTCAACTAAGTCGTCGGTGAAGTTCTGTGGACATTGGAACACTTGGGAACTAGCACTAAGGCTCGACTCGAAACCAATCATGAAAAAACACCTAAATTCAAGTTGGTCAAGCAAACGAACTAATTAGGATCTGAGATTTTATCCTAAAATCCACCTCACTGGACTTAGCAAAACCACCAAATTTCAACCCTTAACACAAAATACACGATTTTATAAAAACTAAACCAAGTTTTCAGCAAAAACGAGCACAAATTCATATCCTGACCTAATGAATGAATTAAGATTTGAAATTTTTACACAGAAAACTACAACATGTGAGGATAGACACATAAAATTTCCAGCTCTAAACATCAAACACACAATTCATAAACATTATGGCAAGATTCTACAAAATTTACGTTTTTAATAAAAACCATACCAAAACGAACTCTAAAAATCATGGGCATTTTTCCTCATACATAACATCATCAAATAGGCATATAAACCAAAATTTAGCAATTTACAGCAACAGGTTTAATTTTCATAAATAAAACGAGTTTCAGCGGAGTAACACAAATAATTAATTACCTTAGCAAACGAAGTTCAAAGATTATGAAATTTTTACACGAAATCTAAATTCATAAAAATTTCAGCCAAATTGGAGAACAACTTGATTTATTATGCATTTTACAAGATTCTGCCCAGAAATCAAAACAATTATTACAAATAGCTACAGTTGAAATTAAATCATGAAATTTTTACACGACATGAATAACCATCAGAGGATATAACACACAAAATTTCACATCATTCCGAGCAGCATGCGATTTATCATGAATTTAACAAATATTCAGCAGCTAGTTCGGTTTCAAAAAATCATAAACGACTCAATATTCGACCAATTTGTCCAAGGCCTTCCCCATAAGGCCAAGGATTCAACAAGGTTCCGTTTTCCACTGCACTTACACGAATTCGATAGGGTTTAACATAATCTCACATTAATCAATAAAAATCCACATAATATATAAACTATTATCAACCCTATATAGAAACTCATCATCAAGGCATCAATGAACATATATAAACACATCAAAATCGAGGGGGATTAGTAGCTGGTACCGTTCTCGGGAAAGGTACGTAAGACGAGCAATGGAAGGCCGAACGGGGCTGAAACGAACGCACGAGGGCGCTAGTGGCTCGACGGCAGGCTGGGCTTGGGCGTGCGCGATGGACAACAACAAAGGTCCTGTTGGTAACTCACGAACAACAACATAATAGACACGTCGGGGCTCACGAGCGGGGATGACTGCTACGATGAAGGACGAAGTGGTCCGTGGTGGAGACGAGCAGCGACAGAATGATCGTGAGATGATGATGTGCGATGATGATGGTGGTACGATGATGATGGGCTGATGTTGAACACGAGCATGTGTTCTTTCTCTTTTTCTTTAATCGAACTGCGAGAGAGAGGGATTTACGAGCAGAAGAGATTTTTGCTTCTTCCTGCCTTGGTTACGACGAGGGAGTTGAGAGGGATTGAGCAGATTGGTTCTTTGTCTGCGGGAATGAGATTGAGCTAAGGGTTCTCTCACCCTTATATACCCTTAGGGTTAATAACTTCTAAACTTGGGCCACCAAGCAACGAGGAAAAAGAACCGGGTCGGGTTATAGGGCGCGGGTCTCGGGTTCTTCGGTTCGATTGAATGGTTATTTAAAATAAAACCGGGATGTATTTTTATTTATATACATAATAGACACGATAATATTTATTAATAATAATCATTTAGACAAATAATAATAATAATAATAATAATAATAATAATAATAATAATAATAATAATAATAATAATAATAATAATAATAATAATAATAATAATAATATCAAAATAATAGCAATTGGGCAAATAAACGATTAGAAGGAATTAGACAGAAATAAACAATAATAATAAAGCAATAATAAATATAATAAATAATTCTAAATAATCCTCCAATAAACGGGCGTTACAGTCTACCCGCCTTAAAAAGAATTTCGTCCTCAGAATTCGAAAATAAAACATCTAGAAAGCAATAAAAATACAAAGGGGAACTCAAAATATAAAGTTCAGATATCTCCTCCTAATCTCGGCCTCCTTCTCCCAAGTCGCCCCGAACTCATCATGTCGGCTCCACTGCACCTTCACCGAACTCACTGCCCGGTTCCTCAGCTGATGGACCTTCTGTCCAAAATGGCCACCAGTACCTCCTCATAGGTAAGGTCTCACTCGACCTGCAGCTCGCCGAAGTCCACCACATGGTCAGGATCATGCACATATCTCCGCAACATGGAGACGTGGAACACATCGTGCACTCCAGACAAGTCCGGTGGTAAAGCCAGCCGATAAGCCAATTCCCCGACTCGAGCAAGGATCTCAAAGGGCCCGATATAGAAAGGTCTAAGCTTCCCCTTCTTCCCGAAGCGAATCACACCCTTCATGGGCGAGAACTTCAGGAAGAATGATCACTAACCGCATACTCGTGTTCCTGTCTCTTCCGATCGACATAGACTTTCTGCCTCTCCTGGGCAGCTCAGATAGTCTTTCAGATCTCCTCTACTGTTTCTGAAGTCCTACGATCGAACTCCGAACCCATGATCTTCATCTCTCCGACCTCATCCCAATATAGCGGAGTCCGGACCTTCCGTCCGTACAACGCCTCATACGGGGCCATCTTGATCGAAGAGTGATAGCTATTGTTGTAAGTCAGCTCGACCAAAGGAAGGGCATACTCCCAAGTTAGGCTCCGGTCCAAGACCACAACCCTCAAAATATCCTCCAAGTACTGGATCGTCCGCTCCGACTGACCATCTATCTCGGGGTGAAAGGTTGTACTGAATTCCAACCTCGTCCCCATGGCTCGGTGCAAAGTCCTCTAAAACTGGCCCGTGAACTTTGGGTCTCGATTAGACACAATTTCCATGTGCACCCCATGACGTTTCACAATCTCCTTAACGAACAACTCAACATAATCACTCGCCTTCATAGTCGTCCGAACGAGCAAAAAGTGGAAAGATTTCGTGAGTCGATCCACAATCACCCAAATAGAATCATGCCCGGACCTCGATTTAGGCAATCTCACTAAGAAGTCCATGGTAATGCACTCCCACTTCCACATGGGAACCTCAAGTGGCTTCAACAGCCCTCTCAGTTTCTGGTGCTCAGCTGTAACACCCTGCTATCTTACTAGTATCAGAGTAAAATTTTCGCAAAACTTTTCTAAAAAAAATATTCAACAGCTTGCAAATTCTAAACTCGGGATGCTACTGAAAAACCTATCTAAACTAGAGATCTGTTTTCTTTAAACTGGGTATAACAAATTAGGTTAGACATAAAAAAGAAAAAAAAAACAAAAACAAAATATCAAACATGCATGCGATACTGGACCCAAGTCATGCTAATGGACTGGGTAATACTGCTATGCTGAAATGCTAACATTCAAATTCGATAACTATAACTGAACTGCAAGCGATAGAAACTAAACATGGTGAAAATAATTATACAGACTGAAATGTATAAATATCCCACGAGATTGGCGAACTATGCCAAGTCTGCAACGGGCGAGTGCCGAGGCTTGCCCGGCGAACAAGTCTGCCACATGCGAGTGCCAGCAAGCCATTGATGAAGTTGCCCACCACACGCGAGTGCCAAAGCTCATACAGCGAATGGCCACAACCCGCGAAGCCCGGCGAATCCACCCGCCCAGTGCAAGTATCCGATCTGCACAGCGAGTCCGTCCTCTCTAAGGCGAGTGTCTCCACAAGTGGTACCATCCATGCGATCCATTGGTGAATTCGTACACTCTAAAGCAAGTGTCTCCACAAATACGGTTGCTCATGCTGTCCGCCAAGAGAATCTGTCCACTGCAAAGCAACTACTAACTTTTAATATTGCATGTTCCTAGTGTGTGTGGGGTATATGGAGTATATAAACTAGAGTTGTTAAACGAAACGAGCCGCTCGTGAACTGAGCTTGTCTTGTTAAGGCTTGAGTTTGACTTGACTCATTTGATAAATGAGCTCGCTTAAAGCTCGTTTTTTTAATGATTTGAGCTCAGCTTGGCTTGTTAAGGCTCAAAAAATAAATTTTAAATATTTTTTTTTTTACAATTTGAATCATTAAAGCTCGAGATTGACTCGTTAACACTCGAACTCGGCTAGTTAATATTGATAAACGAGTCAAGCTCAAACCCGAGCTCAATTTTTGGCTCCTTTTCTTGACAAGTTGAGCCTGGCTCGGCTCGTTAAGTGATCAAGCTCGAGCACCCTCAGCTCAAGCTCAGCTCGGCTCGGCTCATTTACATGCCTAATATATACTTTTCTTAAGTCATGTTTTTGGAATACTTGTACTTGGGATCATTTTCATAATTTTTCTTCCTCTCTCTACTTTTGTTTATCTCTCTGAGGGCTCTAAGACCCAATTTTTATTTTTCCACTTCTCCATAAGGATTGCAACTTTTCGGCTTATTTCTGCTTGTGTATAATACTAGAGACTTGGGGACTTAATTTAAGGTTCAATCTCGTAAGCTATCTTAACTTTGCTTAGTTATACTTCAGTGATATATTTTTGAAGCAAAGTTAGGAACTTTTATTAGTAGAGTAGGCTCATCCTTAGAAGATAGGAATTATATGATTTTGTAGTCAACTGCATTCAATACTCGATTGATGTTTTATATTGGTCCATCAAATGCTTAATTGCATGTTTTCGAACCTTTCAATATCTCATTTCCATCTTGGATTTTGGGTTGCTTAGTCCTTTTTATTTTATTTTTTATTTTTATTTCAATCTTGTGATTTCCTTGGCACTCTTGCTTTTCATTATTATTTTTCTTTTATTTTTTATTTTTATTTCAACTTGGTATTAGTATATTTGGGACTTTATTTTTTCTTTTTTTAATCAATCATTATTCGAATTTGATTACGACACCTTTCTCGAGAGAGACGACGAGGTTGGGATTTATCCTATGCTCGACTAAAAACTACACAATAATATAGCATTGCTACTGGGAAAGGCGAGTAGGATATTGGATTTAGACTCTGAGACGTTCTGATTTCTGTTGATGGAGATCGTCTAAATTGTTCGTCGGTGTTCATCCCGTTTCGATCGTCATGTATCTCAACATTCAAGTTGTGTCTCGCATCGCCATGGGCTCCACACCATGTTTGCTGGCTGAACGGGGGGTTGTCGGAAAGTAGTCGAACTGTTAGTGGACGTCGGAGGTCGCTGATGGTCGGGACTGCACGGCTGTTCCCGCTGGTGGACGCCGCTGCCCGGG
>CACSLK010027838.1:2650432-2663096 GCA_902706635.1 Striga hermonthica | reverse complement strand
TTTCAGGTCGCAGGGTCGGGGACGAGGAGTGAGCGGGCGGGCTGTTCAGGACATTTGTGTATATATGTATATATATGTTTTTGCCACGCTTGACTTCCGCTAAAATTTTCAATACTTATTATCAGTTTTTGTTCCGACGTTAGTCGGATAAGACATTAAACCGTTTTATTTATCAGTTTAAAAATTTAATGGTTTTCAGAAAAATTAAGCTTTTCACGGTAGCATCCCGAATCAGTTTTCGCAAAATAAGTATTTTATTTATTTATTCAGAAAATTGCGAAAAATTGCGTACTCTGATAATATTAAAAGTCGGGGTGTTACAAGGATTCCCGGGACTCATGATTGAAAATTTTTCGTTCGAGTATGCCATTTTCCTTCAGATGCGTGTTCTTTCGTATTTCCGAGGATGAAATCTTTTAAGGAGGATAGATTGTAGCGCCCCGTTCGATCTATAGAATTTCGCGGATTATTCTTTTTATCGAATATTATTCATGAGATTATATTTTTGGTCGCGATATCTACTTAAAATTAGTTCATATGTACTTATCGTTTTATTTTTATAATGCTCGGACCATTTTATTGAGTAATTTTATTTCGACCCATGTTGCTAATTGTTCCTGGCCAAATTCAATGAAAATTCTTGGCACTTTAAATAATTTTCAAAGCCATCTTTGATATTTTTCTCGAACCTTAAACTCGGTCCAATTTTCATTATTTAAAATCGTCCCCTAAAGTGCCAATTTTGGGATGATTTAATTCTCTACTAATCCCCTTTTTATTCATGATTGACTTGTGTCTTAAGATAAGACAAGTGTATTTTGATTTACCTTAGCCGTAAAAAAAAAAAAAAAANNNAAAAAAAAAAAAAAAAGAAATTGCCCAATTGCCGTATCAAATTTGCACGCTTTGAATTGTAAGTTTTGTTTGTTGTAGGCTAAATTATTTTGATTAGTAGATTATCAATATATTCACCACCCAATCCCCTCACTCGACCAAGTCTTTTAAATAGATCAAATTCCAATTATTTCCCTTTATGCACTCCTTAAATTGGGGGAAAAATGCCAAAGCCTCCCCATAATATCTCTTTCCAATCTTTTATTTCTTCTGATCACGCAAGAAAAATGGGACAATAAACTCATCTTCTTCTTCCTTTTATCATGTTGGTATAATCAAAACTTGGAGAAAACTAGTCACCATCTTCCTCCACCTCACTGCGTAAGATTCTCCCCATTCTAAAATTGTCGGATAAACCACCGACATCCGCAGTCTCTCGCGACCTGGCGACCCGTTCATCCTCGCGCGATATCCCGGCGATCATCTCCATGCGAATGACGATCACCGGAGCAGCAAAAAACAAGGCTGACCTCCGTCCGTGAGCAACCAAGGACCGTGAAAACGCATCCCCGTGAGCCGAAGCGAAGCTGCCTCGCCGAGTACCACCGCCGAGCGCCTCGTTAAGCCTTTATGTCGGTTGTTTTCGTGTGTTATTCCCGAGATAGGTACATGACGTCTTGATAACCCCTCCGCTTGTTTATTATTGATATGAAGTCGTAATTGTGCTCGTTAAATGTCGTTGTTAAATATAATCGCATGATGTGATTATTGCATGATTAATCTCGTTTGTACAGTCTCTGTTGTGTCTCTGATAAGGCTATCAGAAACCCGTTGTTTGAAGTTGTGTTCTTTAAATGAAATGTAGTTCATCCTGTTAGCTTTTTCTGGTTTTGGAATTTTGTAAATCCGATTTTATTCGAGTGAGTTATGATTTTTACAAAAATATCGTACAAGCAGTTTTTCTGTGAACCCGGCAGCAAGTTCATCCTAATTGTTTGGCCTGTTTTGTTTGGCTTAATATGCTCAAATGAGTTTATGATCTTCATGAAAGTTATAGGTCTGCTTCTTAGCTTTTTAATGAGGTAAGGTTCATATTGATATGATGCCTGTGACTCGAGTTATGTTAAATTGATTTAGGATATGCATGAGATGAGTTTTGAACTTTTGGCAGAAAACTGATTCTAAATGTTAATTGCTTTTACACTATCTTAATGACCTTATCTGCTTCTGTGTTCTAAATGAAAATTGTAGGGCTGCATCTTAGCTTTCTAAAGATGTAAGAATCATGTCAATATATTATATAAAATATGATTTATGTCTGTCTTCCTGAAACTGTGCGCAAGCATGTTTAGGTTTCTCGGACTGCATCTAGGTTCATAATGTTAGTCAGTTTATGACCTGCTAAATGCCATTATTTGCTTCTGAGGTCTTCATGAAAGTTGTAGATACATGTCATAGGTTTAATTTGGGACTTGAATCATGTTCATATGTATTATGTGCTGATAGTTATGTTGATTTTAAAAACGCTGACCGGGTTAAGTTTTGAAAAACTCTTGTTATATGTTCGGAAATAAAGTGTTCGTTTTGCATGTATGCTTAAATGAACTATGTGAGCTAAGTTGCATTGCATGATAGTAGTTATAAGTGTTTGTGTGTTGAATAGTCATTTGTAGGACTATTTTATATAACGTAGGTACTTGACGAGTCGAGCCCACCGCCTACACATTATTTTGTGCAATCCTTTGCTCATTATCAAGTGGGTTTATTTATGAATTTGTTATGCTGTAAATGTTATAAATGACTACTTGTGGTATGACCAATGTATGCATGTGAATCATGTAGCCTTCGATGTGACATGTACCGGCCGTCGAACGGTTATCCCCGTAGCTTTAGAATGTACCCATTGGGTAGTCTCCTTTTATAGAGCCGTAAGACCAGTGCGTAGGTTCTGGTTGGTGATATCCGTTAGTAAGACCAACTCATAGGTCTTCGCCGGTGGGGGTGGTTTACTCCTACTGACTGGACACTCGTTGTAAGACCCGAGGGGCATTCGGTATATAGTCGGCAGTAGTCTATGCGTAGGTGTGCACATGAGTCTCATTATTGTTATTATTGATGGGAGATTGGGATAGATAATTATTTCATATACATGATGCGACTATACCGGACTTATTTTATGATTACTGTTATATATTGAATAATGTTTACTGCATAGTGGTGAGCACCACAGTTTCTAATTGTACTCACCCCCACCTGTTTTCTCAAGGTTGCAGGTTAGTAAGTGCGGGCACGATGGAGGGATGCGAGTGGTGGTCGGTCATTGAGACCAGCTTATTGTTTGATATGCTTCCGCATTTATGAACTGAATTTATGTTATCTATGAATTTAAGAGGATTAAAAAATGATAAGGAGGTACTCCTTAGATATTATGATTTTGAGGAACCCGGTTTGGGTGTTATGTTGACATTATTGATAAACCCGTTTATGAGATGAATTTATTATTGAAATTATGTTCATTATTGATGTTAGTGTTTAGAAACGAGTAACGCCGTAAATGTTATTGAATTGAGTTTCAAAAATTTAAAAATGACTTTTCTGAAAAGCCATAAATTATTATTAAATCAAAGTGGGGCGTTACAAAAATGGTCCACATTCTAATGCAAAAATTGGAATTATTTTTGTTAGTTTAAAAAGTTTTTTTGTTATATTTTATAATTAATATTTATAAATATAATATGTATTAAAATAATTGATGATTGGTATTCTATTTTTTAAAATAAATATATCTCCACATAAACAATATCTTTAAGGGTATTACTTAAAACTATAGTTAAAAAATAAACAAATACAAGGATGACATTTATAAACCGAAATGAGATGAGCAGTTTTATGCTTGTGCTCGCTGCAAGCCTAATTTAAGAAGCATTTTGGAATTTTCAGCAACAAAGCTATGCCTTGCAACATATGTAACAAACCAGCATAGTTACCTTATTTTTATTTCGTTTCAGGTTCCACTAAACAAAATGAAATGTATTGACCTTTATCTATGCCAAGTTCTCTTCAGGTAAATCATATTCAATATAATGTTTTCATAAAATTTCACACAATATAATATGGAGCATATGTCTATCTGGTATAAATAAGTGTGTGTGATAAACATATACCATAATTTTCTTATTTTTATATTATAGCCAAAGATGTTTATCGACAAAGAAATCTTGGAAATATGAAAATAAAATATGCCGACTTTGATTCCGCGAAGAAGAAGAACTATATTGATAAAGTTAGAAGCAGGAAAAACCGAAGTCTCCCTATATGATATCATTCACAGTTCGGATAAACAGAGTGAGGTACTATTGAATTTTTAATATATTAGCATAACTATTCATGTATTTATATTATTAATTTTTTGAAATTTCTTTCACTTTCAAGAAAAAAATATTATTGCTTCAAGGGATTTGTTGATAGGGTTATGAACAAACCTTACATATATTACGACTCTTGCATGAATTGTTCTGCATCGATTCAAAAAAATTGTGATACACCATCTTGCCGAAAGTGTAATGAAGAAGATGCAGAAATAATTCCAAGGTAACAAATACTTAATTTTTGCTTGTTGTACTTAATTTTTTTTTATATGATTAACATCTTTTTCTTCTTTACTCAATATTTTAGATTTAGGACCGTCCTAAAAGTCGTGAGTGAAAATGAAGTGCATTTGTAAGGTTGTTTGAAGATGCTGCAAGAGTTTATGTTAGTTGTCAAATTGATCAATACCTTCAATCAATCAGTGGGGTAAATTATCCATCATTTCTTCACAATAATCTTTTTCTAGTTACAATAATGATAAAATAAATAATACATCACATACATTTTTTTCCTATTCAAGAAGAAAATGAGTCAACTTACTACAGAGGACTGAGTTTGCAATCATCAACTCCATTTCGCTTCTTAAATACGATGAAAAATAACAACATAGAAGAAAGTCTGAACTTAGTAGCTGATGCAATAGAAAGAGCTGAGCAAGAAACAAAAAAACTGTCAGAGAAGACTCATCACTCTCATAATAATAGTCGAAATCCCATCCACATTGCAACTTCCCAAATTCTCATTCAACTTCGAAAATGGATGAAAATAAAGGAAAAATATTGAGAAAGAGTTCTATCAAAGAAGATGATGACATCCTTATTTCAAGTAATGATGATGATATTACCATTGGCATCATGAGGAAGAAGATGGATTTGAAGAAAAAATCAACATTCAAGAAGATATCACTATTAAAAAACAATAAAAGAAGAAAACTAATTGTTTTATTTTTCATTTTAATCTTGCATTTTCTCCATGTGTTATTTTCTATCATTCTATGGAAACATTAACAATGCATTCAACTTTATAATTTCTCCCCGTGTTGCTTTCTATATTTTGATTAATATTATATCGTCAAATAATTAAAAAACACGTGCATCGCACGTGCAACTTCCTAGAGTAATCAAAAGTAGGACTTTTGGTTCGATTTCCAGCCCAAAAAGCCATGTGACGCAGAGGTAACGTTTTTTTTCTTGACACACTGGCAACATTTATCACATGTAGCATGACACAAAACCTGTGGGACTAGTTTTGAGATTTTTTCAAAATTTTATATGGTTATGCTCTTCTTTTATTATATAAATTATATATATACCAGAGGGACACAGGGTCGAGCAGAGGGAAAATAATATACAGGAGAAGAGAAATTCTCACAAAAGATAGATAACAAAAGCAATTAATAATATGGGGTTAATACCGCAGAGGGGCATAGGGTCGAACAAGGGGAAATAGTAAACAAGAGAAGAGAACTTCTCACAAAAGATAGATAACAAAAGCAATTAATAATATGGGGTAAATACCGCCACGTATACAAGATAATAATACTGGAATTTAAGTACATAATTTAATTTTGGAAATTTAAATTATGAGGCTTAATGACCAACCATATAACAGTTTATATGTTGCGGAATGACTTCCAGCAGTTTTGCAGAATTTAAGTGCAGAATTTAAATACTGGAATTTAAAGTATGGGACTTTAAAGGTGTTGTAGCAAATTTCATTTATATGTTTTTTATCGAGCACCAAATTAAAAATTCGTTTCCCGAGTCGATCTCAAGGAAGATTCAACCGGATTAAATTGTGTACTTATTCGATTAAAAAAAATAAATAAAAAAATTTCCTAAACATTCTAATCCATTTCATTTAATTTTTATTATCCACTACTTTTACTAGTTTAACTAATAAATGTAAAATTGCAAGTAAAGTTGTAAATAAATTTAAGAACAATAAAATGATAAAAGACTTAAAAATTATAAGAGATATAAAGATGTTAAAAGTGTTAGGGAATCGGGAAATAATTGTTTCCATTTCAAATAATAATTCCGAATCATTGATTGTTCGGTTAAGTGATTCGATAAACACAATAATTTAGAGGTTTATATTCAATAACTTTTCGTAACAATAATATAAACATGAATTAATGTATTTTCAAACCAAATAACACATAAGCAATACAGTTATGAACAAGCTTACTCATTTCGAGCCGAGATCAATCAACTTCACCCGTCTCGGTTTAAAAATCAATTAAGTAGATTTAGAAGGTGTTTAATCAACTAAACCATAAAAAAATAAGCACAACTCGAAACGATTGAACAATCAACAACACGTCATCATCATCGAACCGAATCAATCATTTCCCTCTCCCTAACGGGATAGGTTAGTTTATCGTGATGTTATCAACACAAACAACAATAATAACCCAAGCTATCATCGTACTTATGAAAAGTTAATGATAACTTACGATTACTATTGAAGGGTTAATACATCACGAGAACTTAAACCGGAAGGGATAAAAATCATACACTCTTTATTAACAACATGTATGAACATGCATGAAGATAAACTTCAAGAAAGAACAAGAACAAAATGAAAAGTTTAAGGAAAATGTGGCACGAATAGATTAAAATGGGACCTTCAAGCTTGGAAATGCTCCCTTTTATAGCCAAATGATCCCCCTTTTTGCTGAAGATTGATAGTTGGAGATGTCACTTTGTTATGTCTTCCACACCATTAAGAGATTTGGTACCAACCATCACTAAAATGAGCTTAAAAAAAACATAAGTTCGCAGAAATAGGGGGTTAGCGCCACTAAGGGGGTTAGCGGCGCTAAGGTGTCGGCAGCCTTGCATGTCATCACAGTTTTCGCTCGTTCGGGCTCGGAATTGAGTTTCGTTTTTTTCTACGCGTCGCTAACGAACCCCTATATCAATTGGTGTTTGAAAACAACACATTTGCCTAGAATACAAATTTTGTAGAATTTCCAACCTGTAAAGGGTCGGTAACTTGTTTGACTTTACGTTTCGGCCCCGTTCGGATTCATCCGAACTTGAAATCAAATTCTGCTTTTTCTCACTTGTCGCCAACTAAACTCTCTAATTAGTTGTTCTTGAACGGTCGAGTTCCGAGCTTAATCCAATCCTCACGGAGTTTTCGACCTGCACACCAAAAACATGAAGAAAACAGGAAAAATACACAAAAAACACATAAAAAACCAAAATAGATCAAAACACATAATAAATCATAAAAATAAATAAAAACCAATAGAAAGTCATAAAATGAGGGGAAAAGAAAAACAAAACAATAACGAAAAATGCAACAAAAATGGTACAAACAACTCCACCACACTTACTCTTTGCTTGTCCTCAAGCAAACAAAACAACAAGCAATTCGAGAAGAAAAAAATCGAAAAGTCCGAAGTTAATAATCATGCAAAATGAAAATCTCGTCTTCCTCCGGTTATCCAAAAACTCAACTCAAATTTGAAAACGCTGTCCCCACAAATTGAGTTCAAATGAAACAAAAACTTGTCCCAAATAATTCTACACATGATTCACTTGATTCAAACTTCCTTTTCCCAAATACACGTTCAAAAAGCTAGAAATGGTTTACTCAATATGTAGGAAACAATAAGAACCAAACCAACAAGTCCAATTCCCTCTTTTTATTTTATATTTTTTTTATTTATTATGAGACATATTTTTTTTTTTTCTGAGCTACATTTTTCCAAACAAGGTTTCCAGATGATTATTATCTCGGTTTAGCCTCGAGGGGTTTCCTCGAGTATCCTAGACCGATTTCCCGGGCTCATTATCTCATTCCATAAAATGGATCGAAACAATAGGAGCCTAATCCGTACTTCCTTGTGAACGCACATCTTATTCACAATTTTTATTTTATTTTTATTTTATTATTATTTTTTTAGAGGGTTGGCAACACAAGGATATAACATGAACATCACAATTCAATCAAGGCGTAACCCAAGTGTATAGCATAACACGTTAACGACAATCGAGTATAAGGAAAGATTGTTTCAAGATCACTAATCGAGAATAAACAAGGGACAAAATAATTTTGCGAACACAAATGTGGTTTCCAATGTCAACAAATCTTCATTTAATTTTAAAGGAACCGTCCAATTCATCAAGTACATTGAGCATGAGAATTATCAATGAGACCAAACGACAATCCAAACTAACCACTTATTCATTTTGACTTGAAACAAACATTAAGCTTCATATGGGGGAAATCGACACAAACACACACCTAAAATAAAAATGACGCCTAAGCATGCATAATTACGAGATTTCTCTCTCACACTTAAAATAAAGCAATGCCCTCATTGCTTGACCAAAAAGCATAGGGAAGAACACACAATCACACAAGCTCATGCGATAACATAAACTAAGAAATCAAACACACAATAACATATATAAGAACACATAAAAAAATGGTGTGCAAACTGAAGATGTATCAAGTCGAGTAAGTCTTCCCATATGAATAGTTTGCTCATGCTCAACCCGGGCATTCAGCTCAGTCTATGCTATAACCTGCCAGCTCGTTCCTGTCTAGAAAGCCACAAACTCCAAACACCTATTATTCAAAAATAGAAATAAAAATAAAAAGCATAAACGAAACACACAAGAAAGCAGTAAATGAAACTTGGGTTGCCTCTCAAGAAGCACTTATTTAACGTCATTAGTTTGACGAAACCTGAACTGAATTAACGGGGTCCAAGAAAAGATGACGATCATGCTACGCTTTCGTAATCTCAAGTATTGGCAGTTTTGGCAAAACCGAACAAAGGCGGGCCAAATAAACTCTCGTGGCCGTGTTCTTGTGAAACCGAACACGTTTTTCGACATTTACCAAAAAGAGAGATAAATCATGACAACTCTTAGCCACGCAATCGACCTCCGGAAATATGAAAGTATCAGTGGAGCACGTTGAATCAATCCCGGTCATTACAAATGTTATCTCGGACGTGTCATCAACAACCTCAAAAGTCATGAGCATGGGTTTAAATAAACCCAACTCCTCAAAATGGTCACAATCCTCAATAACACGAAACAAACACCCGATAGGCATAGAGACTATTTCACACCCAACCTCAAGAGTCGAGTCATCAATAATCTTCTCCTTCGGGTCTATGACATCACATACCAGCTCAGCATTCTCCTCAATACCTTCCACAATCTCATTCTCCTCCTCAAAATCATCCTCTCGAGCACTACCCAGCTCACTAGAATTCTCAAAAGAATGCTCACCCATGCTATACATAACATCCGCACCCAACTCCACATTATCATCCTCATTAATAAAATTCAAACTCATAGCACCATCACCCAAAGAAAGATTTGACGTACCTTTTTTAGAATGCAAGTTCGGGTCGTCAAGAAAGGAGATTTCTTTAACAACCAAATCATCGATGTCCTCACTCGTCTCAAGAGGTTGTGTTCTGTCATATACAAGAGTGAGGCCATTCTCTCTGAAAGAGGTAATTTGATCCACCATCGTTCAAAATCACGCTCCAACCTAGTGCTTTCTTGAATAATTTCCGCTGATAAAAAGAAATATATATCGAGCAGGATATAAGATGCGTCCAAGTCAAGAAAGGACACCACGTTGGAGTCGAACCTCGTGAGGGTAGCTTGAATAAATGATGGAATCGAAATGCACCTCAAGCCTTGGAACTCCTCGATAGTCAATGCAAGGCTCGCAAGTGCTTCTTATGTGCTCGTCAAGATCTCGTGGTGATAATCGAAAGGCTCCAACATTGTTTGAATTGAAACATTTGATCTTGATGTACAAGGTTGGTCATCCGGTAAGTGCTCGTATGTTGTACAGGATGGAGAAAAGGTCTCGGTCTCATCTTTTTCTGGCATGGGGGCCACGGAAGCCAGGAGGGATTTGTTGCACTCCTCCAATTTCGCCATAATTTCGTCTATGCGGCTAGGTGAAACTTCCTTAGGTGGCTCGGTTGAATTTGTGTAAGTATAATAGTCGTGAGGCGGAGGATAGTTATAATCCGGAGGTGGAGAATTATAATAATGTGACTCTTCATGTCCCAAAATATAATAACCATAATCAGCTCTATGTGTCGGGTAAGAATGACTCAGGTCATATCCTCGGTATCCGTCATAAGAATAAGAATTTGAATAGCTCGGATATGAAAGAGGTGGCTCTTCATATTGTGTATACATCCCGTCTTGGTAATTGTCCGAATATCCACGAGATGAGCTTCCAACATAGGAATAATAGTACGGGTCCATAGAAGCTTCTCCATTTTTTTTTTATTTTTTTCACAAAAATTAAGAGAAAAACATAAAAATTAAATTACAAATTTTACTAACTAAAAAAAAAAATAAGAGAAATAAAGAGAAACACAAAAAATAAATTACAAATTTTACTATCTAGCAAGAAAAATAAGAGAAATAAAGAAAAACACAAAAACAAGAAATAACAAGAATCGAGAGAAATTAAAAAAATAACTTAATCGAACATGCACACAATTTTCATCCTGAAATCTTCCCCGGCAACGGCGCCAAATTTGTTGTAGCAAATTTCATTATATATTTTTATCGAGCACCGATTCCCGAGTCGATTTCAAGGAAGATTCAGCCGGATTAAATTGTGTACTTATTCGATTAAAAAAATAAATAAAAAGATTTCCTAAACATTCTAATCCATTTCATTTAATTTTTATTATCCACTATTTTTACAAGTTTAACTAATAAATGTAAAATTGCAAGTAAAGTTGTAAATAAATTTAAGAACAATAAAATGATAAAAGACTTAAAAATTATAAGAGATATAAAGATGTTAAAATTGTTAGGGAATAGGAAAATAATTGTTTTCTTTCTAATAATAATTCCGAATCATTGATTGTTCGGTTAAGTGATTCGATAAACACAATAATTTAGAGGTTTATATTCAATAACTTTTCGTAACAAGAATATAAACATGAATTAATGTATTTTCAAACCAAATTACTCATAAGTAATACAGTTACGAACAAGCTTACTCATTTCGAGCCGAGATCAATCAACTTCGCCCCTCTCGGTTTAAATAAGTAGATTTAGAAGGTGTTTAATCAACTAAACCATAAAAATAAGCACAACTCGAAACGATTGAACAATCAACACCACGTCATCATCATCGAACCAAAACAATTATTTCCCTATCCCTAACGGGATAGGTTAGTTCATCGTGATGCTATCAACACAAACAACAATAATAACCCAACCTATCATCGTACTTATGAAAAGTTAATGATAACTTACGATTACTATTTAAGGGTTAATACATCACGAGAACTTAAACCGGACGAGATACAAATCTTACAATCTTTATTAACAACATGTATGAACATGCATGAAGATAAACTTCAAGAAGAACAAGAACAAAATGAAAAGTTTAAGGAAAATGTGGGAAGAATAGATTAAAATGGGATGATCTTCAAGCTTGGAAATGCTCTCCTTTTATAGCCAAATGATCCCCCTTTTTGCTAAAGATTGATAGTTGGAGATGTCACTTTGTTATGTCTTTCACGCCATTAAAGAGATTTGGTACCAACCATTACTAAAATGAGCTTAAAAGAAACATAAGTTGGCAGAAATAGGGGGTTAGCTGCGCTAAGGTGTCGACAGCCTTGCATGTCATTACAGTTTTCGCTCGTTCGGGCTCGTTTGGACTCGGAATTGAGTTCTGTTTTTTCTTACGTGTTGTTAACGAACCCCTCTATCAATTGATGTTTGCCAAAAACACATTTGCCCAGAATACAAATTTTGTGGAATTTCCAACCTTTAAAGGGTCGGTAACTTGCTTGACTTTATGTTTCAGCCCCGCTCGGATTCATCCGAACTCGAAATCGAATTCTGCTTTTTCTCACTTGTCGCCAACTAAACTCTCTAATTAGTTATTCTTGAACGGTCGAGTTCCGAGCTTAATCCTATCCCCACGGGGTTTTCGTCCTGCACACCAATAACATGAAGAAAACAGGAAAAATACACGAAAAACACATAAAAAAACCAAAATAAATCAAAACACATAATAAATCATAAAAATAAATAAAAACCAACAGAAAGTCCTAAAATGAGGAGAAAAGAAAAACAAAACAATAACGAAAAATGCAACAAAAATAGTACAAACAAAAGGCCAAACATATAAAGAAAATAAAGTTGCAGAATTTCTTCATGCAGTTTTGTGCGGAATTTAAATGCGGAATTTAAAGTGCGAAATTTAAATTGTGAAATTGCTTCCAGCAGGTATTTGCATAAATAGTAAAGAGCAGAATTACTTCCAGCAGGTATTTGCATAAATTAAAGTGTCGAAAGTAAATTGCAGAAAGTAAATTGCGGAATTACTTCCAATAGGTATTTGCATTAAGTAAATAGTGGAATTTAAAATTTATGGGGCTTAAAGCCAACCATAAAGTATTTAATTGCGTTACCTTTTTTTAGTTGTG
>CACSLK010027838.1:2537113-2554911 GCA_902706635.1 Striga hermonthica | reverse complement strand
TACCGAAAAAACACAAGAGAGACTAAAATACGTCGAAACACGAAATAAACTACATAACGATATAAAAACCAATTAAAAGACCTAATATGGGGATAAAAGAAAGAAAAAAAATAAAATGTGTAATTTATTTGTCAAATTACCTAAATATTATATTTAATTAAAATGTGCTTAATTGTGTATTATTATTAAAATAATAAGTGTTATATATATATATATATATATTTAGTTTGGTTTTAATTTTAATAATCGTGCATTTTAATCGAGCCCAAGAACGAGTTATGATCTCGAACCTGCATGTGAACCGACCCGAACCGCTCAAAAACCAGCTCTCCCTAATCCGTGCGTGTGTGCACGTGTGAGTTTAACTTGGGAGATAAGACGGAAAATTCGATCCTACAGGTGGGGGCAGTGCAGTCATGCCCCCACCACCCTTGATTTCACACACACCCATGTGGGTGTGTGTGTGTTTATGTGTAAATCAAGGGCCCCTAGGGGCTAACTGCAGTGCCCCTAGGGGTAGGATCTAATTTACCAGATAAGACATCCTTAAACCTAATTAATTATGTATGCCCTTTATCTCTCTTAAACAGCAGCCTCCATCACTCCCTCTTTCTCTCTCGCCATTCGAGCAGAAAAAGAAAAATCTGCTCCTGTCGTCCTACTGTTCACGCGGCACCACCATCATCACTCCCTCACCATCACCTTCATCATCATCATCGGATCATCACCATTACCGTGAGCAGCAACCAAGACCCGAGACCAAGTTTTGCAGCGCCCCTCCGCGAAGCTTTTCCGGCGAGCTTCGACCACCGCTGCACCACTTCGAGCGCCTCCTTCCCTGCAGCAGACGTCTAGACCGTTCCCTGCTCCTCCTGCAGGCGAGCCCGAGCCCCGACTTTCTGTTATCTCGCTTGGTCTTTTGCTCGCGACCCCATTCGGTGTGTTCCGTTCATTGCTCGGGGATCCCCGACGTCCGCTGTTCGAGCAGACCACTCGCAGAAACCCTAGCGGCCGAGAACCAGACCCGCTGCCCTTCTCTCCCGACGAGACGCGAAAATCCGTCGAGCCCGACAACCCCGTTCGTGCCATACGTCTCGTTTCTTCGAGTTTTTCCCAAGAACGGTACCTAGGCTCAAACCCCCTCTCGTTTTGATTTTGTGTATTTTGATATTGTGTTATATTATGTGCTGAACGTGGGAATTACAAGTTGATTCGTGCCTTGGATATGTTATTGTGCCGTATTATGAGTTTACAAGCGGTTTGGATATCAAAATGATTGTCGTCACTTTGATTTGTTATTGAAATGAGTTTCAAGTGGTATTTTTCATGGAAATCCTTGAGTTATAGGTATTTGGAGTTGTCCTTGATTTATGGGTTTTGGTTCGAGGTCGTTTCGATGTGTATATCATGTGTTATGAATTTTCTAAACCGAGCATGCTGCTGAATCGTAATTAATTCATGATAAATCGTGTGATTTTTCGAATGTGGTGAAATTGTATATGAAATGTCCTATGATGTTTTTGTATGTCATGTAAAATTTTCAAGTCAAAAATATTTTAAATCGGTTTCTGGTCAGAATATTTTAAAATGCATTAAAAATCGTACACTTGGAGTTTTGAGCTGAAATTTTGAGGAGTGTGTTATGTTCTGCTACTCTGTATTATGTCAAAATTTTATATTAAAATTCGAAGTGTAGCTATATGAACTACTAACTTTTGATTTTGGCGTTGTTTTTGTTTAAATTATTTAAAATTGCTCCCGGATGAATTTAGGCTGAAACTTAGTGAGATTATGTATTTTTGTATACCTTGTGATGTGGTAAAGTTTCAGGTTGATTGGTTGAGTCTAACTCCGGATTTCGAATTTTGTTTATTTTGGAGTCTTAATGCTCGGTTATCCGTTGTCTAGGTTTGGGTTGTAGGCTTTGCGCTAACCTCTTTTGCGCTAACCTCTTTTGGTTGAGACGTGTTGAATCGTTTTCAAAATTTATGATTTTGGGATTATTGGACCAAGGGTTCGTTTGGATATTCGTATCGGATTTGTTTTTTGAATATCATGCGTTCGATTATACATGCTATAATGTATAGCTAATAATCATGTGAAATTGATGTTTTAAGGGTTAATTAAAATCATGTGAACAACCAGATATGACTGGGTTGATGTTAAATGTTTGAATAACGCCCATGTTTTCAAAATGAGTTTGAAAAATTGTTTACTGATTTTTTGGCAGAGTCCGAAATTTCTATAAAATCAAAGTGGGGTGTTACATGTTGAGTCTGAGTGATGGATGATGAGTTGCTATCTCTTTTCAACTTGGCTGGAAGATGTATTTTAATAAGTGTTGTTATTATTCGCAGAAGGATTAGGGGAATTGGATCGACTTCTTGAACCAGAGGGATGGACTTCAACCCAAACTTGGCCCTCAGAGGCTTTAAGCCAATCACCAGTTAGCCTTCTTTCAAATATTTCGTAATATCTTTCACTCTTGTGACATCTGCTGTCCAAGTGTCAAATTTTGCCGCAATAGTGACAGAGATTCACGAGCTTCTCATATCTGAAACTTACAGTCACAGCTTGATCACCGAGTCTAATATTGGCACATCTGGGCAAAGGCTCTGATAAAATTAAGGATACTATTTATCCTTCCTCCAAGATTTCCAGAGCATTGGTGACTTTATTGAACACACTGCCAATTTTAAGGCCGACTTCGGTACTAAGTCAATTAAGAGGAATATTTAGTACCTGAACCCATATGTTAAGGTCATTGAAGCATGAGTGTTTGCTTGAAAATCCATCTTTCCATTCTGTCAGTATGAGGTTGATTTTCAAAGCTAAAATTCGTGTCGCTCAGTACCTTCTTGAGGTCTTCTCTATTTTGGAAGATGAATTGAAAGTAACTGTGCCCTAATTCCATTTTTTTTCAACGATATCTTATCAGCCTTAAATTGGTCTTTTAGTAGGGTATTTATGCAACTCTTTTGACGTGGAAACTTTAAGACCTTAATTCTTTCAATGAACCAAGTTCCTTCTCTTGATGATCTCGTAATTCTTCAAAGCAAAAAAAAGTCTTGATTCTAATCTTCAGTCAATTTGTCATTTCTCTTTATTCCATATATATGTTGATCTCTCCATGCAATGAAATGAAGATATCAACCTACAAAAAACATAAATACATATATAAAATTTAGCAAGACTAATCGAAGATTAAGGTAAAAAGAATGTATTCAAACAAAGAGTGCGTAAAAAATGGGATTTATTGAGGTCAGATTCTTCGGTCGTTTGATGCTGAATTTCGTCTTTAATATCATATTCAATGAGAGAATCTTCTATAATTAATGTCCTTCCCCCCTCCCCCACATAAAAAAACCCCTCTAAAGTATATTCCTACGACTATTTATAACAAGGAGTCCCTTTCTACTGTTCATCGGGTCACACTAATATAATTTTGGTAGACCGACATTAAATGTTGGCAGGCTACTCTATGGGCCTAGCCGACACAGGTCTATAGTGACGACGTGCCCATCCCATCGACCATCATATGACTGCAAGTGGAGATATTATAATATTTCTTTGCACCATATTGGCACGAGACCTCAACTTGAATTGATTGTTGAGGTCGGATAATCTGTGGTAGACGACGACTTTTTTTTTCAGTCATCCATGAGGTCAAGTTTTGCTGACCGGGTGGGGGATCTGACCTGATCCTCTGTCATTTAGGAGTCTGGCGTAATGTGGGTTAATTCGAAAGTTACTCGTCCCTTTAACTAGGATAACAACATAAGGCCCTGAGCTTAGACAGAATGGCGAGGACATTTCCTTCGAGGTCATCATCGTGATAGATATAGGTTTACCCTTTCACTGCACTCTGACTGACGCTGTTACTGAGCATTGATGACGTTCGCCTGAAGCGTTTTCCTATGATAAGATATTTCTGGATTCTTCTTTTACATCCAAAAAGGCGTGCCAGTTTAATTGCGGGTGATGTGTGGCGTTCTCCTAGCCACTCGTTGGATCTTTTAACTTCCTGAATATGAATTGTAAGTTTTGAAGATTGGCAATAAATCGATGAACCTTCTAGTGTTCACAAGATTCAGAAAAACGCAAGAATATTTCAAGGAAGTTTGTTTTAGATTGAATGGAAGCTCTTTTTATTTATTAATATTAATTGATTAATAATAATAAGTGTTCATTATGGCAGGTCTATGGGGAATAAACTCGGGTTTCACCTTCCATAATCACAAGAGTGAGATTGCGGCTTTGAGCATCAAGAGACCTTCCTTATGTGCATTTTAACTTGGAGACTAAGAAAAATAAGAGACTTACCGAATGAAGCTTGAAGATAAAAGGAGGCTGAGACTCATGTTGAAGTCGACTTTTGCATCCTTGTTGATTGTGTGTTTTGTATTTTCTGAGAGAAATCATATATTCAGTTTGTTTTATTTGTGAGGGATTAAATAGAGTGTTCGGAGGTTCATTCTGATATAGTTTGAGGGATTCGAACTACAAAAGCCACAACGGATTTATGGTCGGATAAGCAATAGTGCAAATTACTGTTCAAGTTTAGTGTAGAAGAAGTCTATACTGTAAACCCTTGAAGAGTGTTTGAGATGTTTGCATTAATGAAAGAGATCCGAAGGGAGAGTGGGACGCTCTCCTGAAGGTTCAATTCCCAGTGAAACTGCTTCCGCGTTTGTTTGAATCTTGTTTTAATTCTGTTTTGACTAAATTGTTCGCAACTCTGGATACTTGGTGTACGAGTATCAAACTTCAATTGGCACCGAGCGGGTTTTCGTTTGAATTATGAAAGATCTAAGGACTTGTGTTACTGTGCAATCATAAATCAAGAAAGTGGATCGAGGTCTAGGCCTCCGCAATTGGAAGGTTCCAACTACTCGTATTGGAAATCTATGATGAAGATCTTCCTAAGATCCCTTAGAACAGGTGCGCGGGAAAGTGTTGAAAAAGGATGGGAGCACCATGTCATGGCAGCTGCACCAGATCAAGGAGAAGGAGCTACGATGGCTACGGTACTTAAACCAAAAGATAATTGGATAGATGCTGAGAAGCTTCAAGAAGAAGCCAACTATCGTGCCTTGTACGCAATTATGATGGCAGTGGATCAGACAAGACACTAGATGATAGTTCAATGCAAGACTGCAAAAGATGCTTAGCGGATCCTACAGAGTCAAGTTGAAGGTTCAACGGCTGACAATGCGTCCAAACTTCAACGGGTGACTCTTGAATTTGATGAAATCCAGATGTGGGATGAAGAAACAATTAACATATACTACGCTAGATTCTGTGATCTGGTGAATCTAAGTGCAATGCTTAGAGAAAAAGTCTCTGAGAATCGTCAAGTTCAAAAGATCATGAGAACAGTTGCTCCCAGGTTCAAAGAAAAATTACAGCCCTTGATAGTTTTCAAAGAATTGCACCTCTGGATGTTGATGAACTCCGTGATGAACTAAGGATGTTTGAGATCGACAATAATTATGATAAAGTCAAAAGCAAGGGACTGGCTCTCAAAGCTGCTGTAGTTGAGGAAAAAGAAGACATTAATGGCGATGAAGGTTCGACGGTTGATGATAGCAAGCTGAAAGAGGCTCTTGCACTAATTGCGAGAAACTATAGAAAGATGAGTCAAAGGTTGTATAAGAATAAGTTTGTTGGGAAGAAATGCAACAATTCCAGCAAGAATGCGTTTCAAGACAAGAAGAATAGTATGCCGTTTTCGAAACTTGACTCACAATAAGTTGAAAAGGACAAATGCATGGAGTGCCATGGTTTTGGGCACTTCCAGTATGAGTGTGCTAATCTTAAGAAGAAGAACAAGTCTTTGAAGGCAACATGGGAAGATTCAGATGACAAGGGCACAGACGAACCTCCATTGCACACTAGTAATATGGCGATCCACACCTCTGTTAAGAAGTTCATGTGTCTCACCACTTCGCATATTCAACCAAGTTTGAAGAAAGTTTGAGAGAGGCTGAAGTATCTGAAGACGAAGCAAACCAGAACTTGTGTGTTGATCCAATACACTTTCTCGCCATGGAGAAATGTGCACAGGCATCTGAAGCCATGTAGAAGCTTCAGAGTGAAGTGTTTAGACTGACAAGAGAAAATAAGATGCTGAGCGAACAAGCCTCCTTCTTCACTGTTGCGAAAGAATGTGAATTATATACTGCAAAGGCTCAAACTTTCATTTTTGAATTCAATGTCAAACTTGATAAACAAGATGTATTGGAAAAGACTTAGACCATTGAATGCTTGAGGACTGACTTATTCTCTACTCAGAAACTTCTAGCCGAGTGGGACAACGAGATCTTGAAGCTAAAAGCTGAGGTTGGTTGACTCATGAACGAACATACAAGCATGAAAAGCAAACTGAGAGCAAACACAGCCGAGATGAATTGCACTGCTGAAGCGGTTCAGAAACTGAAGAAAGGGAAATTGATCTAAATGAACTTCTCTCCATGGGAAGACAATATGGTGATCTTACTGGAATTGGGTACAGTGACAAAGTGGATAAACCTGAATCCTCATCTGAAGCTACCAAAATCAATCATCCAGGTCTTGGCTTCGCAAACAAGACTGAAGTCAGAGGTACAAGTCTTTACGGAGAACCATCACGAAACTTATTTGGCAGGTTTGTATACTGTAAGTAAACCCCTTTCACCTAAATCGCCGATGAAGGTTCATATACCACATCAGAAACTGGTCATATCAGACTCAAATGCTATAAAATACAGCATGATCTTTACTCCAGTAGGATTGTTAACTGGAGTCATACCGGTATTCATGTGAACGTTCGTGCGGTGAATTTTCTTAAAAATTTCTCTGAATATCGGCAGGTATGGTTGCAAAAAATTCATATAATTGTTTCGCTTCAGTACTATCGCTTAGAACCTCACTTAAAGGGAAATGGTATCTCGATAGTGGGTGTTCAAGGAATATGACTGGAGAACCAGCATGCTTGTTGAATATTCAAATTGGTTCAAATGGAGAAGTCACTTTTGGTGATGGTGTGAGTAATAAGGTTATTGGAACAAGTTGTTTAAATTTGGGTGGTTTACCTAGATTAACTTATGTATACTTGTGGATGACTTGAAGGTAAATCTCTTAAGTGTGAGTCAAATTTGTGACCAAGGTCTGAGTGTCAGTTCCTCTTGTGATTAGTGTTATGTGAAAAACAGTGAAGGTACATGTGTACTTATTGGATCTCGTTCAACTGACAATTGCCATCTTGTTGACATTAATGATTAGTGCCTTCAAGCAAATATTAGTGACTCTGAGATCTGGCATCAACGCTTAGGGCATATTGGATACTCTCACTTGGTCAAGTTGTCTAATGCAGGTGTGGTCCGGGGTATTCCCAAAATCTCTATGAAGGAATAGCCAATCTGTGAACCATGTCAATTGGGTAAGCAGACTCGTGCATCTCATAAGGCACTGAACCACAATGCTTTTAAACAAATCCTGAAACTTCTTCACATGGATCTGATGGGTCCCATTCAGGTTGAGAGTTATCAAGGTAAACAAATATATTTTTGTGTGCGTAGATGATTTCTCTCGGTATACACGGGTTGATTTCTTGAGAGAAAAGTTCGAAATATTGTATGCCTTTAAGTCACTTTTTCTGAAGCTTCAAAATGAAAAAGGGTTTCCCTATAATCAGCATTCGAAGTGACCACGGGCGTGAACTTGAGAATATTGAATTCGCTAACTTTTGTGACTCACGGGGTATTCTTCACAAGTTTTCTGCTCCTAAGACTCCACAGCAAAATGTAGTTGTAAGAAGGAAGAATCGCACTTTTAAAGCAATGGCCAGGGTTATGTTAAACTCCAAGAAAGTTTCTCACAAATGGTGGGCGGAGGCAATTAATACGGCGTGCTACCTTGTGAATAGAGTGTGTGTACCTTCATCGAGGTATGAGCCTAACATCGTATGAACTGTGGAAATGTAAGAGTCCTAACCTTAGTCAATTGCATCTTTTTGGTTGTAAATGCTATATTTATAATGATTGTGAACAACTTGTGAAATTTGATGCAAAATCTGATGTAGGGTTCTTTCTTAGATACTCTAGCAATAGTCTAGTATACTGTGTTTACAACACTAGTACCTCCACTGTAATAGAGTCCATGAATATGACCATTGATGAGAAAACCTCCCATGTTGTTCCATCAGTGTATTTTAATCCTTGTTAAAATGTTGTGAGTACACAGGAGACTGAAGGTGTTAACAGTCTTGTAGACCGCGCGATTATGGAACATACAGATAGAACGGAAGGGTCACAAGAAAATCTGACAGAATATAGTGTACCTACTACACTTAGAAGTCCTGCAAAATCTATGCGTGATCCTCCCTTGAAGGTCCAGAAGGACCATCTATTTGAGTTGGTCATTGGTGATCTCAATGAGAGAGTAACTAGAAATTTAAAGGACTCAGTCAAGGAACTCATGGGTGTCTCTCACTTTGCCTGCTACACCTCATTGATTGAACCTTAGAACGCTAAAGAAGCCTTGAAGGATGAGTGTTGGATCTTGGCTATGCAAGAGGAACTGGAGCAGTTCACTAGAAATGACGTCTGGGAGCTTATGCCTCAACCTCCGTCAGGAAATGTCATTGGAACCAAGTGGATTTTCAAGAACAAGAATGATGAGTTTGGAAATGTGACACGCAACCAGGCGAGATTGGTTGCTCAAGGCTATATTCAAACTCAAGGAATTGGTTTCGATGAAACCTTCGCTCTAATTGCAAGACTTGAATCGATACGTATATTCTTGTCAATTTTTTGTCTAATGAAGTTCATTGTCTACCAGATGGACATGAAGTCATCCTTTCTAAATGGCATCTTGCATGAAGAAGCGTACGTGAAATAGCCTGAAGGGTTCAAGGATCCCAAAAGTACAAATCACGTTTACAGACTTAAAAAAGCCCTGTACAGTCTAAAGAAAGTGCCTCGTGCGTGGTATGAGCGTCTTACCATATACCTTCTAGAAAAAGGATTCAAAAGAGGGGGAGTAGATCAGACCTTCTTTGTTCTTCGAACAGATGAAAACCTGTTGGCAGTTCAAATCTATGTGGATGACATCATTTTTGGGTCAACATCCAAGAAGCTGGTCAATCACTTTGTTAAACTTATGTCATCTGAATTTTAGATGAGTCTGGTAGGTGAACTTTTATACTTTCTCGGGCTTCAGGTAAAACAAGGTAAAGATGGTATCTTCATGCATCAAAGTAAATATGCAAAGAACCTTGTTAAAAAGTTTGGTCTTGAGAATGCTAAAAATCCTCAAACTCCCATGGGCACGCATGTGAAAGTATCCAAAGATGTTGAAGGTACACCTGTTGATCAAACTTTTTACAGAAGTATGACTGATAGTCTTTTATATCTCGCTGCTAGAGGACCTGACATTTGCTTTAGTGTTGGACTTTGTGCCAGGTATCAGTCCGCTCCCAAAGAATCACACATGAAGGCAGTCAAGTATATCATCAAATATGTGGGAGGTACATCTGACTATAGGTTATTTTACTCTGCTGATACGAACCTACATCTTGCAGGTTATTGCGACGCTAACTGGGCTGAAATTCTTGATGTTAGGAAATTTACTTCTGGTGGTTGCATCTATATAGGAGCAAATCAGGTGTCTTGGTTCTGTAAGAAGCAAAACTACATCTCACTCTCCACTGCAGAAGCTGAGTACATTGTTGCTGGGAGCTGTTGCTCACAGTTGGTCTGGATGAAACAAATCTTATTTGAGTATGGTATGAACGTTCATTCGACTCAACTTTTCTGTGACAACACTAATGCTATAAATATTTCGAAAAATCCAGTCCATCATTCTCGTACCAAACATATTGACATTCGCTATCATTTTATTCAAAATTTGGTAGAAGATGGAATTATTGTGTTGGATCATGTACTTACAGATGATCATCTTGCTACCATTTCTACAAAAGCACTTGATGCGAAACGTTTTCTGACACTAAGGAAATCCTTAGGAATGTGTGCTATATAATATCTATGCATAAATGTCAGTTGCATTTGTGTATACCTATATTAGAGTCTCATATAGGATACCTTCTGCATCTAGGCATTATAGTATGTATGTTCATCCCTAGAAGCTTCTTTGAATTATTTTTTGATGAATTCGTTGATTGATGGTCTATGGATTCTAACTGGTCAGTTTGGTGGAGCTCATCATAATGAACATTTAAATCTACTTGTAAGAGCTGCTCTCGTGAAAATAAGCATTGGGCAACTATCGTATGAGGTGTTTTCTTGATCAACTGTGAAACGAGTTACGTTCTTAACAATAATCGAGGTGTGATAGCTACATGTAGTCATTCTTGTGAATGAAGGTTCATTGGTGAAATAAGATTGGTCATCCTCATATCTTCTCAGCATGTTCTAAATTAAACTTTTTACGAGATGATTCACACCTCAAGTAATGGGCTTGACATTGGCGTATAGTTGATGTTAGTAAGTGAATTAGTGTGGAAGTTCATAGAATGGAGTAAGTTCATCATAAGCATTGGGGCTGAATTACGAACAAAAATTTCATTTTTTGCTAAGAGAAAATGATGAATGAACTTATATTAATTTCCTGTTTTATAAAAGTTGGAGTAATAAGAGCTGAGTTAAGCTTGAAGAGAATGTGATCTCTCTTCATTTTTAATAGTATCAAGCTCTTTTCGAATTGATTTAGAGAGATTTGTATATTAATCGGTTAATGGATTTATCTATATTGCATAATTAGAAGTTACTTGGGTAGTGTTTGATAAATATTTTATTTAGGCATGTGCATCAAGGTTTTTCTTGTGATTGATTCAGTTTCGAAATAGTTCTTAACTTATTTTTGGTACATTATTCTGACCGTAGTTTCTTCTGAAACTTCATGTCGTATATATGGTAGTTATGTCAAGAATATTTGGTAAGTGTATCTTTTATTTTTGGAGGGAATAGTTTTACTTATGCATGTAGCGTTGGACAAGTTTTGAATTTCAAACTCCAAAAATCGAACCGTCTTGTAACCTACCTCGATAACTGCAATTTCGGTACCCTATATCTATCATATTACCTTTTCTTATCTCCCTCATATAAATCTTCTCCCGATTTCTCTCTTCTCACCAAAATTATCTAACCTACCTATTTCGTGTGAAGTTTCTCTCTCGAAATCATGCCTAAATCCAAACAGGGAAACAAGAAGCCGAATAAAAATGTTCTTCAACCCTCTCGGCGTTCAACTCGTCAAAGCCAAAGCACTGAAACTTCACCAAACCCTACTACCTCTGCTATGGCAACTGAAAAAGTTCAACCCTCTGAACAAGTCTGATATAGCCATACTGTCGTGTAACGGTTCAATAACCATCGCGGTTCATAGATTACCGAGTCGACTTACGCGAAGTCGACTCTGTCCGCAGACTTTATGGTATCTCCGGTCAAGGATCCAGGCATCTCTCCCAGTCGACTTCCACATGTCGACTAGCAAAAGTGGATTTCCTCTTGAAAGACAGTCAAACACGTGAGGATCTACTAACAATCGAATATGACCCAGTCGACTCGAGTCGACTGGATCAAGTCGACTGAGAAAGGTTTGGAAACCCATAAATCCCGATAGCTCTAATACACCTCAGCATACCGAAGGGGCAGCTAAGGATAAGGAAGGATCTAGAAGCTGACAGAAAATGGATGGAATGCGAACCGACCAGGGTAGGTTGGACATTTCCAGTAAGTCGGCCGGGGCATTTTGGGGACTTCAGGTGAATGTTCCATTTCTATATAAAGGAGCTGAGGTAACTCCAAAACCCTAACTCCCATTCATTCCAGATTCCTTTCATTACTGCTGCAGCTCTCAGAGCAGCTCTCTTCATCTCTTTCATATACTGACTTGAGCGTCGGAGGCTCTACACCGGAAACCCCTTCGGCGTTGAGTTCTTGCAGGTGTTCTTGCGGCTCAGCAACGGTTCGAAGGCCATCAAATCAGATCTGAGCTCATTCATACCGGTTCATCCCAGATCCGAACGTTTTCTCATCAGACCGTTCCAGATCTGAGAAGAGACCCATCATTTTGGCGCCGTCTGTGGGGAGTTCTTGAAGGAATTAAGAGCTTTACACCTAGCTTTGATCTGTTTCCGATGGCTAAGAAGGAAGGAGTGCAGAAAAACTTGAATGAAGACTTCAGGGTAACATGGACTGACAAGCGACCTCCGCCGATTCCCAACCTTAGACCACCCCTCCAGGTGCTGGGATTCCCACCTTTTGGGGCGCACGCGCCGTCAGGAGGGCGTATGGGAGAGGAGACGCCTATTACCCCACCCGGAGTCAAGATTCCGGTTCTCACCCCGGGGGAGGCCAGTCACGTGAAGGACACGAGCGGGGAAGTGGATGGTCACGCATCGACTGAAATATCTTTAAGGTTGGGGAGGCAACTTGGGCAACCTGATCAGGAGACAAGGCCGCCGCTCCAGGTCGAGGAACAAACGCTGACCGTGACGAGAAACGAGATGCAGAGAATGATCGCGGAGGCAGTAGCGGCCCAACTCAAACAGACGCCAGTCGAACAACCAAGAGTCGAGCGGCCCAGGATCGAACAAGCAAGGGTCGAGCAGCCTCGAAATGAACAGCAACCCCTTGAGCGCGAGCAACAAGCGCAATCGCATGAGAGGCAGAGCAGGAGGGTAGACGAAGAGGAGTCCTCTGTCAGAACTGTTAATCCACAAGCCAGAAACGATACCCTGGAGCAGCTGTTAGCGCAGGTCCGAGACTTGCAGGCTCGAGTGGAAGGAAGAAAAACGGGAAGTTCATGGGGGCACCCTTTTTCACAACATATTTTGGATGCCGACTTGCCTCAAGGGTTCAGGGAGCTTAATATCTGGTATGACGGATCAACGGATCCCTCTCGACATCTCAGAAGTTTCAAAAACATGGCAGTGTTGCATCGATATGATGACCCCGTTCAGTGTCGAGCATTCTTGAGGACTCTGCGAGGACCAGCACAGTACTGGTTTCATCAATTGCCCCCGGGGGCCGTCAGGGATTTCGATGGGTTTAGCTCAAGTTTCCTCAACCAATTCGCGAGTGTAAAAGCCCAAGAAAAGTCGTACCTTACTTTGATAGGTATGCAACAGAAAGAGGGGGAATCACTGAGGGACTACGTGGCGAGGTACACACAGGCGTGTGTCGATGTCCCCTCGGCCACTGAGGAGATCAAGTCGGGAGGACTCACTCGAGGGCTACTCCCGGGACTGTGCAGAAATTCCCTAGCAAAACGACCCGGAAGGACGTTCAATGAAGTATTGGGAAGGTGCGCCAAATACATGAATGTCGAGGAAGCTGAAGCTGATTTCCTGCAAGCAGCCAAGCCAAAAGCTGAGCCTCGGGACGAGAGGAAGGATAAAAAGCCTGTCGCGATAACTGAAAGGAAGGAATCCCCGAGGACTGAAAGAGAAGGGCGACCAAGGGGGTGGAGGACGACCCAATATACTCCTCTGATGGCCTCGCATGCGAGGATACTGGAGGTTATGGAGAGAGAGATCCACGACAACGTTGTCAGATGGCCACGGACGAGAAAGGATGGGCCGACAAAACCTAAAAGTAACCTGTATTGTCGATTTCATAAAGACTATGGCCATAACACCGATGAATGTCGACACCTAAAGAATGAAATCGAGAGACTGATCAAAGCAGGCCATCTGAAGGAATTCGTATATAAAGATCGAGAACGACCCAGTCGGCGAAAAGAGAGGAGTAAAAGCCCTCACAAGAGGGCAAGAACTCCCGATAAGGAGGAGGTTCCCCAGAAAAGAGGAATAATTCATATGATATTCGGAGGGCCAACCGATGGTGATTCAAATCGGGCTAGAAAAGCATATGCTCGAGGGCATCACGGAAAAACCGAAGTGCAACAGGTCGAGGAAGATGGTCCAGTGATGAATTTCGGACCAGCAGACATGGGAGCGGTCGAGAGACCTCACAACGATGCCTTGATGAAGTCCAGAGAATTTTTGTCGACACAGGGAGCTCGGTGAATGTGATTTTTCTGATTGTCTTAAACGGATGGAACTCGATATTGAACTCTCCCCTCTCCACACTTCACTCTTTGGATTTAATGGCACGGAAGTCGCATCCCTAGGGGAAACCACTCTCGCTGTCGTCCTTGGGAAAGGCGACTTAAGGAAGGTGAAAATGGTGCGGTTTGTCGTGGTCGACGTCGAGTCGGCTTATAACAGCACTCAACACATTCCAAGCAGTAGTGTCTACCTATCATATGAAGCTAAAGTTCCCCGTCGGGAATAAGGTGGGGGAGGCCCGAGGGGACCAGAGGCTGTCAAGAACCTGTTATCAGATTGCAGTAAGGACAAACCAACGAACGGAGGTGAAAGAAGGAAAAAAGCCGGTGTCAAATAAAAAAAGACGAAGGGAAAGTGATCTTGATCCACATGGGGAATTAATGGAAATTCAAATCGGGGAGAGAAAGGAGCAGACAACGAAAATAGGGCGAGAACTGGAAGAAGAGTTACGACGACAATTGGTGGGACTGCTGAAAGAATTCAGGGACATATTCGCTTTCTCCCCTGAGGAGCTAACAGGAATCGATCCTGAGGTCATGGAGCACAAGCTTAATGTCGACCCCTTGAAAAAGCCCATGCAGCAACGGCTTAGACACCATGGCGCAGAAATCGACAAAGCCATAGAAGTCGAGGTGGACAAATTGTTGAAAGCCAAACATATCAAAGAAATTCAATTCCCAGAATGGATATCAAACACGGTGATGGTAAGGAAAGCACTAAATAAGTGGCGTATGTGTATTGACTTTCGCGATTTAAATTTAGCTTGCCCGAAGGACCACTACCCCCTGCCGAGAATCGACCAGCTGGTCGACTCTACTGCTGGCTGTCAATTGCTAAGCATGATGGATGCGTCCCAGGGGTACCACCAAATTCCCTTGGCTCCTTAGGATCAAAGCAAAGTTAGCTTCGTGACGAGCAAAGGGACGTATTGTTATGTCGTTATGCCTTTCGGACTTAAGAACACAGGGGCAACATACCAAAGGTTGATGAATCGAATGTTCAAATCACAGATCGGGCGAAATATGGAAGTTTACGTGGACGATATATTGGTGAAAAGTAGGTCCTCGATCTTGCATGTGGAGGACTTAAGGGAAGCGTTTACGATACTAAGAACATTTGGAATGAATCTGAATCCGAGTAAATGTGCCTTTGGAGTGAAGGCAGGACGATTCCTGGGCTATATCGTAACTGAAAGAGGCATTGAAGTGAATAAGGATAAAGTGCAAGGCATACTCGACATGACCCCACCAAAGAATGTTAGAGAAGTACAAGTCCTGACATGTCGAATTGTAGGCCTAAGTCGATTCATAGCCTGGGCGGCGGAAAGGAGCTTCCCTTTCTTCAAGTTACTCAAGAAAAAAGCTTTCCAGTGGGGTGACGAGGCTCAGATGGCGTTTGAAAAACTGAAGGAGTTTTTGAGCGAGCTACCATTGTTAACAAAGCCAGAGCCGGGCGACGAGTTGGTGCTCTATATCTCTGTGGGAATCTTTTCTTTAAGTTCTGTGTTACTGCGAGAAGCTGAAGGGGCTCAACAGCCGATCTATTATACAAGTCGAGTGCTTCAGGGCGCAGAAGCAAGATATTCCGAGGTCGAGAAGGCCGCATTAACATTGGTACTCACAGCCAGAAAATTGAGGCCGTATTTCCTGAACCATGTGATAATAGTAAGGACAAATTTCCAGCTCGGTGAGACATTGGGTCGACCTACCGTGTCGGGTCGACTCGTAAAATGGGCAGTCGAACTCAGCGAATTTTCCATCAAATACGAACCTCGACGAGCTATAAAGGCCCAAGCTCTAGCCGACTTTATCCAAGAAGGAACCAAAGGAGAAAGCAAGAAATGGATGATGCACATCGACGGGTCCTCGTCAGCCAAGGGATCTAGTCTAGGCGTAACCCTAGTATCCCCCGAAGGTGAACAGCTCGACTTCGCCATCAGAATGGGGTTTAAAGCATCCAACAACGAAGCAGAATACGAGGCCCTAATTAAGGGAATCCAACTGGCAATCGCAGGTGGAGCAACGGAAATTATGGCGCATTCTGACTCACAACTAGTAGTGGGGCAAGTATTGGGGAATTGCGAAATCAAAGAGGATTGGATGACAAAGTATGTCGAAGAAATTCAGAGCCTAGTACGAGGCTTGGACAGCTTTTAGCTAACGCAAGTACCTCGAGAAGAGAATAAGTGGGCCGACTGGCTCGCGAGAATTGCGAGCGCGAACGAAGGAAAAATGGGGAATCATATTACCACACTACACTTGGAAGGAAGTGTCCTGAGTGAGACAATGGAGGTCGATGAAAACCAAGATTGGCGAAAATCAATTCGCGAGCTGTTACAAAGTCGAGTGCCAGAAGGGGATAAACAGGAGGCCGAGAAAGCAGCCCGATATTTGAGTAAATATTTTGAGATCGAAGGAGTCTTGTATAAGAAGTCGATGGTCGGGCCCCACCTGCGATGCGTTTCTGAAAGAGAAGGGGACCATGACTTGAAGGAAATCCATGAAGGATGTTGCGGAGCACACATAGGATCGCGAGCCCTAGCTGGTAAAGCCCTTCGGGCAGGCTATTATTGGCCCAATATCCGAAAAGCAGCCGAGCGATTAGTACAAGAATGCGATAGATGCCAGCGTCATGGTCAAATCCCCCACGTTCCAGCCGAAACAATGACGAAGATCAGCTGCCCGATCCCTTTTGCTCAATGGGGAATCGACCTGGTAGGCCCCTTGCCAATGGGAACAGGGTAGCAAAAATTTATGGTGGTTGCCGTCGACTACTTTAGCAAATGGGTAGAAGCAGAACCTCTGGCAAAAATCACTGAAGACAAAATGATACATTTCTTGTTCAATAATATCTATTGTAGATTTGGGATTCAAAAGATCTTGATTTCGGATAATGGGACGCAACTTCAAGGAAAGCGGATCCAGGCTTGGTGTGTCGACATGGGGATCAAACAGCGATTCGCCTCAGTTGCGCACCCTCAGGCGAACGACCAAGTTGAAGTGACAAACAGAACCATCTTGCAAGGTCTGAAGAAAAGACTGGAGAAAGCATCTGGTGCCTGGGTCGACGAGCTGACAACGGTCCTATGGGCCTATAGGACGACCTCGAGAAGTTCAACGGGGCAATCACCATTCCACATGGTTTATGGAATGGACGCCCTATTGCCCATCGAGGTTGGATTGCAATCACATAGGTCAACATTCTATGAGGAAAGGGCCAATGAGGAGCTAGCAAAAGAAGCCCTCGACATGATAGAAGAAATGCGAGAAGAAGCCTGGCTACGGTCCGTAGAATACAAGCAAAAAATGTGGGCCGCCTTTAACAGAAAAGTCTGCACCAGGCGATTTCAAGTGGGAGACCTTGTCCTCAAGCGAGCGGATGCCCTTAAACATGTCGGGAAGCTGGAAGCCAATTGGGAAGGACCTTACACCATCACCAAAGTGCTCGAAAGAGGCGCATACGAACTCGAAGACGGCGAAGGACGACAGCTGCCGCGATCCTGGCATGTGATTCATCTCAAACGCTTTTATGCTTAAGAATCTCACTCTTTTTGTACTGAACCATGGTTAATCAAATTCAGTAATGCAATCTCTCGATTTTATATTTAAGGTTGTGATTTTTATAATTCCATGTCGATTTTATTATAAATAGAAAAATCAAGTCACAAAAGTTTGTTGGTGTTATATACTTAAGCTTTGCTTTAGTGGATATTACACTTGTTATT
>CACSLK010027838.1:2516178-2530204 GCA_902706635.1 Striga hermonthica | reverse complement strand
ACACAAATACCAACATGATTAAGTAAAGAAGTATCTTTGGTAAGTCGACGAGCGCTCCATACGTGTTTGTTTAACTCTTCTAGCATATCAGCGAACTGTGAAGAGTCGGGATGTTTACGCTGCTTTGTCTTATTGGTAATCCACTCATTCGAAAAGGGATACTGCCCAGGAGCAGGTCGAATGAAGAAGTACTTCTTTTTCCATTCGGTAATGTTGGAAGAAAGGTCGTCAAGAAAAGTGACACCTACTCGATGGCCCAGACAATGGGCGTCCTTGCTAAACCTATACCCGTAACAGTAAAAGAAAAACTCGGGTAGAAAATTACCTAAAACTATGCGGGTAACAACTATGAAGGCTACCATTATTTGAATAGAATTAGGAGTGAACTGGTTTATTGGTATATCGAAAAGGTTACTTAACGACTGCAGTTCGGGTTGAATCGGGAAACGCAGGCCCGACATTATTTGATCCACGAAAAAAGTAAAACAACCTTTGGGAGGGCGACGGAAGTCGTCTTCGGGCTTAGGAGCGACTACAGCCCAATCCGAGGGAAGGCCGCTGAACTCTCTGAAGCCATCGATTTCGGCTGTAGGAGCATAAGAAAACGATAGTAAGAACTTACCACAGAACATGCTATAGTTGCAGACTCGATTAAGGGAAGTCATTATCAAGTAAAGGAACAAGGCTGGCCGCAAGTATGAGGATGTTCGAAAAAAAAAATCTAGCGGAAAGTACCTCGAGGAGCCAAGTCGGGGTAAGAAGATTCAAGGGTTTTGAGAACTTCGGGATCCTCACAAAGGGTGCCCGAAAGTAACGCCTGGTTATAAACAGCCCAATCGATACCGAAAGGTGAATGGACAAAATCCTCCGGCTCAACGTTTCGATGAGAACACGGCTCGACATCGTTTGGGTGAACAGAGTCCGAACCCGAATAGTTATCGATTTCACGGGCAAGAGAACCATAGACGGGGTCAGAAACAGGGTCGAGATTGGAATCTAAGAAGAAAAAGAACGGCAATCAAGAAAAGTTATTAGAAACCGTGATTCAATTCAAAGAGAAGGGTCAAAAAAATAACCAGGATGACACGAGAAGCGTCTCGACGACGGGAAGAAAGGGAGAAGAAATAAGAAAAGTAGTTCCCATATTGATTCGACTTGACAAAAGAGTCGATCTCCCATAACTAGACGACTGTCAAACGAAAACACTTAAGGGAGATAAAAGATCGGCAGCTAAAGATCTAACAAAGAAAAACCACTAGAATTCTCCAAGAATTCCCAGAAAATGTGATGAACATACAAGCCCCAAAGCATAAAAAAAAAAGGAGAGAAAGAAGAAAAGAGAGTTTCTTATCTTAAACACCCCGATAAATTAAAAAGCAAAGGAAACTTACTCATACTCATGGTGATCGACGAAGGAGTCCTGAAAGATCTAAGAACGTCGGAAAATGAAAGGAGTGTCGGAAAAGCTTGAGATGCTGTGTTTGCCGGAGAAAACAGAAAGCTCAGAGAAGATGAGTGCGAAAAGTGAAGACGAGAAAAGAGGAGGGGTATTTATAGAGAAGGCAGAGAAACCCTGACCCTCAAAGACGGAGAGATAAAACGTCTTATCAATGCTCAAAGACCCTATTTTTTGAATTTTGAAATTCAAAAAGGTTCAGACTTATCTAACCAAATCAAAATCCGTGTAGACGAATCGTATTACAAGTCGAGGTAACGAGTGGGTGCGACCCAAGGTAACAACCGATGACGGGACACATGAAAAGATTCGAGGGAAACATTCAGTCGACACAATCTACTCGTAAGCTCAGAGTCGCTTCGAGTAATTTTGGGGGGGGGACTAGATGATATAGCCATACTGTCGTGTAACGGTTCAATAACCATTGCGGTTCATATATTACCAAGTCGACTTACGCGAAGTCGACTCTGTCCGCAGACTTTATGGTATCTCCGGTCAAGGATCCAGGCATCTCTCCCAGTCGACTTCCACATGTCGACTAGCAAAAGTGGATTTCCTCTTGAAAGACAGTCAAACACGTGAGGATCTACTAACAATCGAATATGACCCAGTCGACTCGAGTCGACTGGATCAAGTTGACTGAGAAAGGTTTGGAAGCCCATAAATCCCGATAGCTCTAATACACCTCAGCATACCGAAGGGGCAACTAAGGATAAGGAAGGATCTAGAAGCTGACTAGGAAATGGATGGAATGCGAACCGACCAGGGTAGTTTGGACATTTCCAGTAAGTCGGCCGGGGCATTTTGGGGACTTCAGGTGAATGTTCCATTTCTATATAAAGGAGCTGAGGTAACTCCAAAACCCTAACTCCCATTCATTCCAGATTCCTTTCATTACTGCTGCGGCTCTCAGAGCAGCTCTCTTCATCTCTTTCATATACTGACTTGAGCATCGGAGGCTCTACGCCAGAAACCCCTCCGGCGTTGAGTTCTTGCAGGTGTTCTTGCGGCTCAGCAACGGTTCGAAGGCCATCAAATCAGATCTGAGCTCATTCATACCGGTTCATCCCAGATCCGAACGTTTTCTCATCAGACCGTTCTAGATCTGAGAAGAGACCCATCAAAGTCGCACCTAGGGTTTCACCGAGCTTTAAGAAGTCCTCTACAACCAAAGTTGTTTAACCCGATGTTGCAGGTATCAGCAAGAAAGGTGGAAAAAGGGTCTCCTTCCGCCGCAAAATCTTTGAAGAAGCACAAGAAGGTACCAGCACCCTCTGGAGGAAAACCGAAAAAGGCGAAAAAGACCATTCATGTTCCTGTACCTTCTACTGCTGTTGTTTTTGTCTACAAGTCTAGTGGAGAATCATCTCCTGGTTCTGATGCTGACTCTACAGCGAAAGAAAATGATAATTATGATGGTGAACCTGAAAAATCCGACAACAATATTGCTTCTGACAAGGAGAGTTCCCCTGCTGTTGAAAAGAAAACTATCGATGATGCTGAAGGTGACGGTCCTGATAGCCCTCTTGCTATTGGTAATGCTTTTTCCCATTAATTTTACTCTCCTATGTATGAAACTCGCTTTTCCAGTATATTCTCTCAAATGAAACTTCATCCTGAGATGACGATTGTTAGTGAGAACTTTGAACAACTTAGTTTGCTCGAACTGTTGAAAAAGGTTGGTCTTGAAGGTTCTGTGACGTTTGTTGGTAAATATTGCCCTCAACTTGTTGAATTCTATTCGAACTTGTCTACATCTGTTTCTCACCCCAGTTCCATGAAATTTCAAAAAGTATTTGTGCGAAATATTATCATTGTGTTCTCTTCGTCTGTCGTAAACTCCGTGGTTGGATTGGCTGAAAATTCTTCTCTCTCTCTCATCTATCTGATGATCTCGATGAGGTTTTGCCCACACTTTTTCTGGTGGGAAATTGAATAAGTGGCTTGCTCCCGGACTCTTTGTCAAGAGTCTCACTCCGCCCGCAAATGCTCTACAGAATATAAGAGTGTCAAACTGGACACCCACTTCTCACAAACAATTTGTCACTCCCACTCAGGATCGGGTTATCTATCTGTAATGTCCCGTTTAATTTTGAATAATATTGTAATTATTGGGATTATTTACTCATTTTGCATTATTATTATTATTATTATTATTATTATTATTATTATTATTATTATTATTATTATTATTATTATTATTATTATTATTATTATTATTATTATTATCATTTAATGTCTAAATTGATTATTTGGTTATTAATATGTAAATAATAATTGTGTGTATACATATATGTCGGTTTATTTTATCGTCGCGATAATCAGAGCATCGAATATTCGTTAAGTTGTCGAACCAAGAAGAGAACCGAAATCGAACGCGCGCCTCGCACCGAGAACCCGCCCCGCGAGTAGCCCTACCCGACTCGTGTTGCTTGGGTGGAAAGTCTTACAAGTTAAACCCTAAGCTCGGTTATATAAATCATGCGTTTATTCCCTCAGCTGCTGATCACTTATGCACAACTTTTAATTCTCCCAAGCACCTCAAATCCTCTCTCTCTCTCGTGAATGTGCAACAGAGAAGAGAAAATACAAATTTCTCGCCTCTCTTTACATCCCGTCGCAAATTCCGATCATCGACCATCACCGCACCATTAAGGCCTGCTCGTACCAGGATCATCACCATCTAAATTCTCTCTCTCGCTAATTATCGTCTGCAGCAAAAAAGAAGAAGAAGAAGAAGAAGAAGAAGAAGAAGCAGGGTCGATCATCGCACCACCATCCTCATTGCACCATCATCATCATCACCCTCGCCAAGTACCATCGCCGACCACCATCACGCCACTTTGCTGCCATTGCGACTCCGGGCCCCAATCAATTACCTGCACTTTCCGGCAGCGAGAAGCTCCTCCTGGAAGTGCGCGTAACTCCGGCCACCCTGGTCCATTGCCATCGCACCAGAAACAGCAGTCCGGCTAACACCATCATCATATCCCTTCATCAACATCTCCGTTGGTCATCAATACCATTGACGTGACCGTTCCCTCGCTGTCGCAAGTCTCGCAGCGCCATCATCACCCTCCGTCGGGTCATTAGCCGCCACTGCAAGCCTCCTTGTTTCAGTCGAGCACCACCAGCAAGTTCTCGTTGTCTGTCGGCACCTCCGCGATCGTTTTCCGACATCCCTAGCGAGCCGGAACAGCCCCCGCAGGACTACGTACACGCACACCCCGCGAGACGTAATTGTCGAGCCCGACGAGCAAACTTCTGGCCTCGAAACAGTCCGTCTTAGCCATCAGTTTGTTCGTTGTAGTGTGTTAATCCTGAGAACGGTACTGAAACTCGAATTCCGCTTTCGTTTATTCGCACTTTAGAGCTTTAATGATAATGCGTTATTTACGGTTCGAATATTGCGTTTATGTGGTATTTTATCTATTAATTTGATATCATTCCAAACCCTAGTTTAATTCATGTGAGTGATAAGGATAATGGAACCTTGTCGAGTCCTTGGCCTCATGGCGAAGGCCTTGGATGATTTTGATGTGTATTGAGTCGTTTATGATTTTTTGAAACCGAACTTGCTGCTGAATCGTGTTGAATTCATGATAAATCATATGCTTCTCCGATTGATATGAAATTTTGTGTGTGGTATCCTCTTTTGATTATACATCTCATGTAAAAATTTCATGATTTATTTCTAACTGTAGCTATTTTTAATAATTATTTTGATTTCTTGGCAGCATCTTGTAAATTGCATAATAAATCGAATTGTGCTCCAAAATGGCTGAATTTTGGATATATTGTCCCTCTTTCATATTTGGATGTTGTATAAAAGTTTTATAATTTTTTTACTTGGTTTGCTATGGTAAATAAATGTTTGTAGTATTTTGCAGAAACTCGTTTTATTTGTGAAAACTCGACTTGTTGTTGTAAATTGCTGAAAATTTGTGAGAATGCTCTTTTTATGTTTTATTACTTGGCATAAAATGTTCAGAATTTAATTTGTTCATAATGATAGGTGCTTAATTAAAATGAGTTTTCTGTTGAATATTGCTGCAATTTCTATAAATTGTGTGTTTGATGTTTAGAGCAGGAAATTTTATATGATGATCCTTACATGTTGTAATTTCCTGTGTAAATATTTCCAGTCCCAAATCATTCATTAGGTCAGGCTATCAATTTATGCTCGTTATTGCTGAAAACTTGCTTTAATTTTATAAAATCGTGTGTTTAGAGTTAAAGGCTGAAAATTGGTGATATTTCTATGTCCAGTAGGGTGAATTTTATGTTAAGGTTTCAGAACCTAATACATTCGTTTGCCTGACCAACCTAAATTGGTGTGTTTGCCCATAATTGGTTTCGAGTCGAGTCCAAGTTTCTAATGTCCACAGAACTCCACGAACGACTTAGTTGAATTAAGTTCGACTACGTGTGATTTGTGGGTTTCTTCTAAGGTTAAGATAAGATATTGATTTTAGTATCTTGACTTGTTGTAGGTGCTTGACGAGCCGAGCTCGCAGCCTACCCCCTTTATTTTTTGTGCTTTCATTTGCTCTCGACCAGGTGGGTCTTATTTGAAATTACTATGCTGTAAATGTTATTATTGATTACCTGTGGTATGATCAAAGTATGCATGCGAACCATGTAGCCTTCGATGTAAGTTGTACCGGTCGTCGAACGATTTTTCTCGTAGCTATAGAACGTACCATATTGGTAGTCTTCTTTATTATTGTATGGCAGTCAGGGTGTGAGCCTCGGCTGGTGATCTCCGATGTAAGTCCGATGGCTAGGTTTCGGGCCTTCGAGGTGGATTTACTCCTGCTGGCTGGGCATCGATTGTAAGACCCGAGGGGCATTCGATACGTGTATCAGCAGCAGTCTATTGGCATAGGTGTGCATATGAGAGTTGACTCTGGGATAAGAGATGGGATATTAATTGATTAATTTGTGTTCATACTGCGACCATACCTGCTATGTCTTACGATTACTGTTCTTTATGATTATTGATAAATGTTTGGGGCATAGTGGTGAGCACCACGGTTTTCACTTGTGCTCACCCCCACCTGCTCTTCATGGATGCAGGTTAATAAGTGCAGGCACGGCGGAGGAATGCGAGTGGTGGTCTATTTATGTGATTATTGCTTCTGCCTATTGAACTGTCTTCTGTCACTATTACAGGCGAATATTGGATTATTGTTAAGGAGTGTACTCCTTGGATTTTAGAAATTTGAGAAACTTGGTTTGGGTAGATGATTGATGTTTCATGATTGATTATTGAGTTTTGAAATTATTATTGATTAGTGAGATATGCTTTCGAAAAATGAGTAACGCCACAATGATTTTGAAATAAATTTTGAAACATTTATTCTGATTTTCGTCGAATAAAAGTAGGGCGTTACACTATCGCATTCTTAATGGTGTTCCCTTCGACATTAAGATGTTATTTTTTATGTCGTGGTATCGTTTGCTAAGATCTCCAATCCCCACAAATTGTTGCTCTATTCGTCTACTATTTGCGCCATTCTCTTCAAGGTCGGTGTCAAAATGGACCCACGTGTGGGTGATAATTACTCTCCTACGCTCAAACCTCTTGCCCTTGTTGGTGTTCAGTCTGCCCCTCGACGACCATCTCTTCTCAAGGCCTCTGATGTTCCTTCTCACCTGTGCGGATTCTTGAACCAACAAGTGGCAGTCCTTTCTGGGCTTGAAAAGGAGCTGGCTGATCAACGAAAGTACTATAAGGAGGTGTTGGGTGCATTAAAGTCACGGGCCCTTTTGGTATCTAAATCAAAAAAGGGGGAGATAAAGGATGTTGTCGGAAAGGGAGAAAAGAAGAAAGTACCTGCTAGGACTAAGGGGGAGAAGTCTAGGGCTGCTGAGGTCACGACTAAAGTGAAGGAAAAGGTTGTTCATGTTGCTGCCAAGGAAAAGGAAAATGAGAAGGCACTGGAAAATGATGAAGGTTCTGACGCAGAAGAAGATGAAGCAGGTTTTGATGGTGAGGATGAAGACGAAGATGTGGCTACCGAGGAAGAGTCTGAGAATGGTTCAGACGAAGGTTCTGTCGAATAGACTGAGGATGAGCAGTCTGCGTAGTCCTTATGTCTGGATATTTATTTGTGTTTTGTTAAAAAATATTTGAATTGCGTGTAGGTTGTTTGAACTTTTTTTTTCGTTTCCTCTGCTTGCATGTAATGAACATTTTCCTTAGTAGTATCATGTGAACTATTTTGCTCTTATTCAGGTATTCGAGTTGTTCTTATGAACAACACTTATGTGATGAGATAAGTATTCTTGGGGTTGTTATTTGTCGTGCAGGATACGTAATTATTCATGCAGGTTCAAGAAAATGATTTTTTATTTATCTGCCAAAGTGGGAGATTGTAAGTTCTGAAGATTGGCAGTAAATCAATTAACCTTCTTGTGTTCACAGAATTTAGAAAAAAGTAAGAGTATTTAAGGGAAGTTTGTTTTAGATTGAATAGAAGCTCTTTTTATTTATTGTTATTAATTGATTAATAATAATAAGTGTTTATTATGGCAGGTCTATGGGGAATAAACTTGGGATTCACCTTCCATAATCGCAAGAGAGAGATTGCGTGCTTTAAGCATCAAGAGACCTTCCTTATGTGCATTTTAACTTTGAGGCTAAGAAAAAGAAGAGACTTACCAAATGAAGCTTGAAGATAAAAGGAGGCTGAGACTCATGTTGAAGATGACTTTTGCATCATTGTTGATTGTATTTTTTATTTTTTGAGAGAAGTCATATATTCAGTTTGTTTTATTTGTGAGAGATTGAACAGAGTGTTTAGAGGTTCATTCTGATATAGTTTGAGGGATTCGAACTAGAAAAGCCACAAGGGATTTGTGGTCGGATAAGTAATAATGCAAATTACTGTTCAAATTTAGTGTAGAGTGAGTCTATACTGTAAACCCTTAAAGAGTGTTTGAGATGTCTGCATTAATGAAATAGATCTGAAGGGAGAGTGGGACGCTCTCCTGAAGGTTCAATTAATAGTGAAGCTGCTTCCGTATTTGTTTGAATCTTCTTTTAATTCTGTTTTGATTAAATTGTTTGCAACCCTGGATACTTGGTGTACGAGTATCAAACTTCATGAACCGTCACTTTTTGAATGTTTGGGGTGTGACAGTGTATTTTCCAAACGTGTCTATTCCTCTTACATTGCGGCGTTTACTTATTGGACATCCCTTTGCTATAAATTAACATCTTCTTCGCTTTGGATGACTTTTTACCTCCCCGGAGAGATCTTAGCCTATTTTCCCGTGAAAAAGTTGTGCGCTTGCCATTGCTGCATCGTTTGAGTCACTACAGATTGTCGATTCCTCTGTAATTTCTTTCTCACCTACTTTAAACATGTCAGCTTCGTCATATTCGATGGTTGATGTCGAGTCCTCGGATATGGCGCCAGTGCTTTGAGCCCTGGTGCTTGTGCGATGTTGGCAGATTTGCCCCGTCCGCGGTTGCAAGGGAATCAGAGACAGACACTGAGAGGCCCCCGTCAGGCGAAGCGACAACGGTGACAGTAGAAGCGATGTCGATGACCGTAGTAGGGACGGAAATTCCAAATTTTATTGTATTGTATAAGGAAAAATAAGAAAATTTCTTTTTTCAATCGGGTGACTGAAATAGGTCACTGTCCAAGTTGATTAAATTATTTTTAACTGATACTTAAAATAATACAAAATCATGAAACAACTATGATTGTTCCTTAGTTACATGTCAATTTGGCCAGATCATATCGATTACGATAAATGTAATGTAATCAAAGTTCCAAGAACAATTTTATGAAAATATGTTCAGTGATTTATGAATATTCATTTATTACTCTATTAATATTTATGAAAACAAAACGATATAGAATTACAATTTTTTTTAATGTATGGCAAATCATTGTTTCTCAGAACTAAACCATCGTCGAACCGATTAGGTTTACTCAATACATCATTGGTTGGACTAAAAATTTAATTTATTAATATTAATTAATATTCATTTGATCGAAATGTGTATTTTTATTCACATTAAAAATAATTTTAAATGCTACGAAATTTATTTAAAAATCGTACAAATCCTACCTATTCAAGCAACATCTGTTGATACGTTCACTAACAAACATTTTATTCAAACGAACTGAAATGATCAATAAAATGGTTAGTGCTCCAAAACTCGGATTATTCGGCATGGTTCGATTTTGAAAAAATTAGATGAATCATGATTATAGTTATTTATATATTTAAATCATAATACAATCATAATAGTTTTCACTGCGGGCGGTATTAGTACTACCTTAACTTCTTATTGTTCTTCCAGTCACTATAGCTTCTTCCGAAAGCCAATCAATATCCATTTAATAGTCACATACCTACCTTCAAATACTAGTCACATAGCAACAATTTTGAAGGAAAACCTCACGACTAAATTGCAACAACATTACAATCAAAACGTTGTAACACAAGAAATCACACACACCCACAATATACAACACATAACCAGGCACACACTCGAGTTCGAGTCATCAAAAGATAAAGTAGGGTACGACTATTGATCATCTTTAAAAATAAAATAAAATAGAAAAACGCGCACACACGAGTATATGATACAATCATGCGTCGCGTTTTATTTGGAATGGTAATAATAATAGTTACCATAAAGAAATGTCTATTTTAATTTCTTCCAGGGGTTCCTGGTTCATTCTTATAGTTAGCTCCAGCTCCTGAATAATCTTCAACCTCCAAATTCATTCTTCCCTCCACAAATTCCTCTAAATTTAGGAGTTCAGCATTTTCTGCAGCTACCTATAATTTCACGAGGAATAACAAAACTCGTTAAATAAAAAATTGTGTAGTAAACATAAATGTGGAATAATTTAATAACTACTACTAAATTAAAGCTCAAAATAGTTAGTCATTAAAGCAAATGAAATCTCGTTTTTTCTTTTTCTATTAATATTATTTGTGAATAAAATAATTAAAAATTTAATTGAGAAACCATTTCCAATTCCAGAAAGCAATATTCTTGTTTAGAGACCAACAATTTTCTTGTGTTGCAATGATGATAATGAGTCCTGCCAGACAGACTTACGCAGTGTTTGGTTCGGTGGAAACAGAGTGGAGAGGAAAGAAAAGGAGGGAATTTTTTATTTTTCGCTTGTGTCGTTAATTTTTAGGGGAAGGGGTTAGGATTTCCTTTCAAATCCCTCTTCTAAGAAAAATACTCTTCCCTCCAATATTTGGAGGAGAAAGAAAATTTTTAACGCCAAATTACACTTCTGACCGTAATATGTGAATTATTTTATTTTTTTGTTTCTTACATCATTAAAGGTATAACTGTCATTTTTACAATATTTCTTTCTCTTCCATTTTTCTAACCAAACAAAGTTTACCATTTTCCCTCTACTCACCTCCTACAAAATCCCTCAAAACAAGGTAAAATTATTTTACATCACCTCCCCTCCCCTCACCTCCTTTCCCTCCTTTTCCCTTACTTGAACCAAACATGTCCTTAATTTGTTTGGGGATTAAATTAATTAACACCACCAAATTTATGAACACCACTAAATAAAATAAGATATGAAATTGAATATTTTTTATTATTATAGCTATGGCAATGCCAATGTGTATAAGACAAAAAATAAAAAATAAGATGATTAAAATTGACGTGATACAAATATAATAGAATATTATTTAATAGTTATAAATATGTGACTAGATAAAATAACATTTTTTGTTCGAAAATATATAATAATGATTAGTTTTCGTTGTGAAATATATATGTTGGTGTAATTTATAGAGAAAAAACGAGATAAAAAAAATACTTTTTGTGCAAAAAATATTTATTTCATTTCAGTAAGATAAATTTCCCAAACAAATGTGGAAAAATTTATAACAAATTGCAGCTACATTTTCAATTGATTTGGCAATTAATTTAGTAATTTTAAAATTAACATAATATAAATATATTTTTAAATTTTTTAAAATTTATTACTTAGCTCAGCGATTGATTCCGTGACCCGATATCGGACATCTAATTAATGGTCTGAATTTTGAAACTACGATTTGTGCAACTAAATCATGTGATAAAATGGTAAGGAGTTATAGCCCATTAATGTCGCATTAAATTAAAACTTCGTAAAGGAGATCATTTTTAAAGATATCATTTTTAAAACTTCGTATCATATATCATAAATAAAAATGTATTTAATATTTCTTGGCAGATCAATAAGATATGTACATACTACTATCCTTAAGATTATTTTCCTTTTATTTATAGAAAACATTATTTTACTATATAATTGAATGAGTAGTTTAAAATTATAAATAATCAAAAACAAAAAATCAACAGCCATCGCAAGAATAGTGAGTTTAGAATTATAAATAATTAAAAATAATAAACTGGTCCTTAATTTAAAAAAAAAAAAAAAATGATTAGAAACATATAACAATTAAAATTATACAGAAACACAAGTTCCCTATGTAAAAAATGTTAGATGATAATACCTTGTCTTTGATGGTCTTTAGGCTCCCTGTTGCAAATACACACACACACACACACACACAAACAAGTATTAAATTATTTTAATTGTTCCCATTAAAATGAATATTTAAAAATAAATAAAATAAAATCGTGATGATTAACTGTAGAGATGCATCAAAATGGATAATTTTGTCATTCATATGAACAATTAACTATAATTTGCTTACTTGTTACCGGAACCGCCGAGGATGAGTCAACCAGGAGGAACAGGAGGAGCGCCGCCACCAACAACCGCTGTCCAGAAGCCATAAAAAGCACCGTCACCGCCGGAGAGGTTCTTTAGTGATGGGTTGGGTTTTTCTTTGTAATTAAAGAGAAGTGGGGGCGTGTTGCTAAAGGTAGAGTAGTGGTGTATTGGTGAAATAATAAAAGGCTTTGGTACAAAATAATATGTAGACCCGTGTAGTGTTGGCTTTTAATATAAATAACCTATTAAGAGGAATTATAGAAGTACGGCCGAACCATCCCCACAAAGAAAAAAGGTCAACTTCGTTTTTCTTTTTTTTTTTTTTTTTTTTTTTCTTTTTTTTTTCTTCTTTTTTCCATTTAATCCTTTTAATTATTGTGACTTGTGAGCAAAAACCGAGCCGAACCGAGCAATTCTGTGCGGTTCAGTTCAATTTTTTTAATATAAAAAAATTTAGTTCGGTTCAGTTCGGTCTTTTTCCGACATTGCGGTGCGGTTCGGTTATAGTTTTTCTTAAGTTCGGTTGTTCGTTTCGGTGCGGTTTTTCCCCGAACCGCACCAAATTGCATAAAATGTACATAAAAATTGAGATAAAACTGAAAAACCGAACCGAACCGTTTCAGTGAAGTGAGGTGATGTGAGGTTATTTTAATGTATAAAAATTTCAGTTCGGTTTTGATTCTTTTTTTTTTTAAATTACGGTGCAGTTCGGTTATTTTTTGTCAAGTTCGGTTTTCAGTTTTTTGCTGTCCGGTGCGGTTTTTCACCGAACTGCAAATGTTGTTGAAAAAATATTAAAATAATAAATTTAACTAAAAAGGATAAATAGTTGACTTGCTATTCTAGTTAACTAGTACGTCACCCGCGCGTTGCGCGGCCTGATGTTAAAAATTATGTAGATGAATTATAATTTAAATAAATATTATCTTTCATAAAATATATATAGAGAAATAAAATTCATTATGAAAAATCGATCCATTATATTTTAAAAATGTTTAGCTAAATACAACATTTTTAGTGGATGAATTGTATTAATTATTACCATTATCCTCATAAATAATAATCATGAGACAACAAAGATTATGACTATAGAAACAACAACATATAATTGATTGTTTCTATAAACTAACATATGTTTTTTACTATAAATATTTTCAAATGAAATAAATTTAACTTAAACAACATATTTGTGATAGTCAATGATAATTAGTATTTGTCACATTGATGACACTCTTTGAAGAAAAAAAAATGTCTTGATAATAATATAATTTTCTTCATTTTTGATTAACGAAATACATTATTACTATTATATAGATAAGCATATATATAATAATTGAAATAACATGTAAGAATATAAGCCAATTAAAATTAAAGTTATAAATTAAATACCTATGAAAAAAATAAAAAAAAAATGACTCAATTTTAACAGCATGCATTTAGTTTCAAATTAGGTCCACATGCCTTTCACTTTTTTTAATTGGCAGAATAATTCAATTTCATTTAGGTGCAAAATAAGTCCGATTGTGAATAGAGTAACGTGCAAGATGGATCATCTTTTGTAAACTTACAAATGTGCAAAATGATTGTTTGCACGTGCAAGATGGATCACCTTAATGTTCATGTCAATAACAAATTATTTTTTTTCACGTAATTCATGCAGAATGTAAATTGATATACTTTTTAGAAATGACATTGATAGAATTTTTGTAAAATTATAATAAAAAGCATTTAAATTATGCTATATAAATTGTAAAAGAATAAAATTTATTTTGGTAAAACTAACATTTATGATATATGGTAAAAACAATTAGTTGATGCATTATAGTAAATAGTA
>CACSLK010027838.1:2445779-2480695 GCA_902706635.1 Striga hermonthica | reverse complement strand
AGTGCAAATCGCGACTAGCGAGTCGTGACCAGCACCTCATAGCGATGAATAGCGACGAACCTCCGAAAATTTAAACAAAAAATCGCGAGGCCGCGACCAAGGCATCTCGACTTGTGGAAAATGACGAGCTATAGAAAATCGACAGTCAATCAATGAAATTGCCACTTTCAACTCGCAGTGAAAAATTGGACTCAACTCGCAGTGGAAAACCACGACCAAAAGAAGAAATCGCGATTAACCATCGTGAATTGGGGAAAAATCGCGAGCAATAACAAATCACGATTGCGCGACTAGGATTAAGGAAAGGGAATCGAAAATTAGGAAGAAATCCATGAGTGAAATCGCAAGCGCGAGCTGGGAAAAATTCGTGACCGAAATTGCGAGATCGAGAGCTTGAGAAATTGAGAAAATCGAGACCCAGCCTGAAATTCATGAACCAAAAATCGATTCGAAATCGCGAGAAGAAAAAAGATCGAGAAAATGATTCCAAGGAACAACAACAAACTTCAGGACGAAATTTCAAAAAGACGAGTAAAAGCAAATCGTTGTTGGCAGCAAATCGCGACTAAGAGCGGAGAATCGAGACTGGTATGTCGCCAGCAGAAATTGCGACTTGAAACAAGAAGAAAATTGCGAGCTGAGATCTATTGCGATGAAGATACATGAAAAATCGGCGACTGAAAATGCGAGAATCACGAGCCGGGGAAGATGAGTGAAATCGCAAATTGCGAGTCGGGAAGGAATTTGTGTGAAATCGCAAGAAATCGCGCCAATGAAATAGACAGTCTGAGATTCGTGAAACATATATCGATTTGAAATCGCGGTGGAGAGCTAATTCAGGAAAGACGACTCTCAAGACAACTCGGCCGATTTATGTGAAGACGAGAAGGAAATCGCGAAGAAGAGAAGAGGAAAGAACAACAAGCATGGAGCATTAAATTGGGCCTGTGTTAGTTGGGCCAAGGGAAACGAATAATGTTGAACTATCGTATGATTTGAAAAAAGGCATATATGTGCATAAGCCTAACGATTTCGATTCCTTAGATCAGAATCAAGTCTACAGATAAAAATGGAGTAAGGATTACGAAGCGACAAAAATATTCTCTCAAACAATACAAACTATTATAAATGCCAAGATTCCCAATCGGCCTTACTCTACAGCTTGAGTTGCAATAGAGTAAGTTTTGGGGAGGACTAGATGATATAGCCATACTTGTGAACCGGAGTCAAGTATGAAGAGGTCCAAGCGAAACCGATGAAGAGCAACTTGAGGAGGTCTAGCGAGACTTCAAGGTCTCAGTGACTAAGTAGGAGTGCTGTATGCAACTAAGTATGAAGAAGTAGAGGTGCTCTCCATAACTAAGTATGAAGAAATAGAGGTGCTCTCCACGACTAAGTATGGAGAAGTAGAGGAGCTCTCCACGACTATAGAGAAGTAGACGTGCTCTCTACGACTAAGTATGGGGAAGTAGAGGAGCTCTCCACGATTAAGTATGGGGAAGTAGAGGTGCTCCCCACGACTATAAGTATGGGGAGGTAGAGGTTCTCCCTGTGACTAATTATGAGAAGCTCTCCACGACTAAGTATGGGGATGTAGAGGTGCTTTACACGACTAAGCATGAGAAGTAGAAGTGCTCTCCTATACCTGCTAGATGTCACTCACCTTTACTCATCTAGCCTTTACCTGCTAGAGGTCACTCACCTATACCTGCTAGAGGTCATCTCTCATGTACCTGCTAGACTTGCTTGAGGTCGTCTCGTCTGCACTTGCTAGACTTGCTTGAGGTCGTCTCGTCTGCACTTGCTAGACTTTCTTGAGGTCGTCTCGTCTACACTTGCTAGACTTGCTAGAGGTCTCCGCTGCTAGAGGTCTCTGTTGCTAGACTTCCGCTGCTAGAGGTCTCCGTTGCTAGACTTCCGCTGCTAGACTTCCGCTACTAGAGGTCTCTGTTGCTAGACTTCCGCTGCTAGACTTATGCTGCTAGACTTCCGCTGCTAGAGGTCTCCGTTACTAGACTTTCGTTACTAGACCTCCGCTGCTAGAGGTCCATGTGACTACAAGAGCATGATCTAGAGGCAGTAAATGGAAAAGAAGAAATATGATGATGACTAAGCAGTGAGGGGAGACAAACAGACCGGGGTATTTCGGACATTTCAGGTAGACCGACTGGGACATTTTGGGTACTTCACGTAAGTGTTTTCTCTTATATAAAAGGGTTGGGGTAACCCTAAACCCTAACTCACATTCATTCCATACATTCTCTCTTCTGCTGCTGCTCTCTTAGAGCAGCCTCTCTCTCTCTCTCTCCCATATTCTACACACTTCTACATACATTATAGCTCTAAACTACAGAGCTTTCCTCTTCCTCTCTTCTGTTTACTGACTTGAGCGTCGGAGGCCCGACGCCGGGACCTCTCCCGGCGTTGGGTTCTTGCAGGTATTCGCGGCGGTCTAGAAGCAATCTAGACAGATCGGAGCTCATCTCAACCGGTTCACTCCAGATCTAGGAGAAGACCCATCAGAAACTTAATGTGGTCAGCAAGATTAAAATCTTCATATGGAAATGTATTGCAGAAGCACTACCTGTCAAAACCAACCTGAAGAAAAAGGGGATGAACTTAGATGTGATCTGTAGCATCTGTGGAGAGAGCCAGAAACCATCACTCATGTTCTTTTTCATTGTCACCGAGCTGCAAAACTATGGAGTGTAGCTCCAGTCTCTTGGACTTATCAACCCATCCATGACTCCTCTTTTAGGTGCTGGTGGCAGAACATTTGTTCCCTAGGGACTTCAGAGACATCAGAGGCAAGGATTCAACTCACTACTTACATCCTCTGGTGGTTCTGGAAGTCCCGGAACCTCAGCATTTTTCAAAACATTCTCATGCCAGTTCAGGTTACTCTAAAAACTGCTAACCTTGATTGGACAGATTTTCTCCTGATGAAGGCCTATTAGTGTTTGTAGTTTCTTTGGCTTCTGTTTCCCTTTGCTAGTTTGGCTTTTGTTTAGTTCGGCTAGTTAGGGTTGGTTTGATCCTTTTCTTGAGTTGTTCACCTCTAGGCCTTTGGGCAGTGGTTGGTGTTGTATTTCTTTTGGCTTTTTGGTTTTTTAGTTTGAGGTTCTAGGCCGCTACATGCGTGTCCTCTCAGTTTTTCTTTGTATTTTGGTTTGTACATTCGAACTTGGTTCGCTTTGTTTGGTTATAATATCCCTGCCGTTTCGAAAAAAAAAAAGAAAAAATTAAGAAAAATATACCACCAGCATATCTAGAAAAAGAAAGAAATCTATCTAATGGAATATTAAATATAGATTGTGCAACTAATGTAGAAGATTTAATAGTTACTTTGACTAATCAATTAAAATTACTAGTTCAAAGTAATGATTCAATGATAAATGAAATGACGTTAATAGATTTTCTTAATTATATAAGATATAAAACATCCAGAGTATTATTTGACTATCTAGAAAATACTCGAATTTTATTAAACTTTGAAGCCAGTGGTTTAGAAACAAGAGCAGAATATAAAATAACAACATTAAAAGAATTAGCAAAAGATCTATTAAGAAAATTTTTAGGAATTACAGAACAAGAGTCAAAGGAAACACAAAAAGATGAGATAGATAGATTTCTAACAGATATGAAGTTATGCAATGTATGCTATATAGAAATTTTTTTGCTGTCAAGTGAGAGAAAATTTCTATAAAATTAAGGGTCGGTCAGGACTAATAAACCTAGTTGAAAGTAAACTTAAATATAAAATTAATAAATATATTCAAAAGAAAATCAGTGAAACAAGAGAAGAAAAAACTCTAGGAATTTTGGAAAAATATGAAAAATAATATAGAGATGAACTTTGTATAAGGAAATTAGAACACCATGAAATGACTAAAGTCGATCCAAGATGTTGTAAACAATTTGAAAGTGTACCACTGGAATTTGGTTGTTATAGAAAGAAAAAATATCATAAATTCAATAGACATTATAGACCCAGAAGATATCAGACATTTAGAAAACTTATAAAGGAAAATTTAGAAAACAAGGAAAATATTTTGAAAAACCCAAATATTGTCCTAAGTGGAAAAAGAATTGTAGATGTTGAAAATGTCAAGAAATAGGACACTATCCAAACGAATGTCCTAAAAACATACCAGAAGAAGAAAGAAAGTTAAAAATGATATTTTCTCTAGGTTATGAACCTATAGATGAAGAATATGAAGAAGGTGAACTATTAGACTTTGATGTATATGATTTAGAATTAGAAACAGATAGTGGTTTGGAAACATCTGAATCAGAAGATGAGTAAGAATAGTTCATTTATAAAAGTTAAATTAATTAATAAAATTTCTATTAGCATATATAGACACAGGTGCAACGATATGTCTAGCAAAAGAATCTATATTACCTAATAAATATTGGAAGAAAGACAGACCAATTATAGTAAGAATTGCAAATAATAAGACAATAAGTATTGATTATAGAGCAACAAATTTAGTATTGTTAACAGAAGAAAAACAAATTTTCCTTTACCAAGTCTTTATAAACAAAATACAGGTTTACCATTTATTATTGGAAATAACTTTCTTAAGTTATATAGTCCGTTTATTCAAATATTAAATAGCATCAGTCTTAGATGTCCACAACTAGATACACAGTATAATAAAATAAACACTACAAACTTTATAATATGTCTTCTTTCATACGTAGGGAGATATTAAGAAAAGTTTCACTTTAAATTTATAATGTAATAAGTATAACATTAGAAGAACATATTAATCGGTTATTAGAAGATATATGTAGTCAAAATCCATTAGATCCAAATAAAAACACGAATAACATGATAGTAAAAACAGAACTAATAGAGCCTAGCAAAGAAGTCAATGTGCCAAACAGATACCATATACAGAAAGAGATGTTAAAGAATTTCAAGAAGAAACTACTAAGATGTTAGAAAATGGTATTATACAACCTAGTACAAGTCCACATAGTGCTCCAACATTTTATGTAGAAAATCATAATGAATTAAAAAGAGGAAAACGTAGAATGTTTATAAATTATAAAGAAATGAATAAAGCAACTAAAGGAGATGCATATCAGTTACCAAGACAATATTATATTTTTAGTTGAAACAAAAAGGCAAAATGGTATAGTACATTTGATGCTAAATCAAGATATTGGCAGTTACAGTTACATGCAGAAACTAAACCTTTAACATCATTTAGTTGCCCACCTCAAAACCACTATGAATACAACGTAATGCTATTTGGACTTAAACAAGCACCTAGCATATATTAATGATTTATTGATAATAATCTTAAAGGATTAGAATTAATAAGTCTTGCTTATATAGATGATATAATTATATTTACACAAGAAACAAAACAAAAACATTTAAAAAAACTTGCAAAGGTTTTAATACAGTTAGGTAACAAAAGAGTTATTTTAAGTAAAGAAAAAGCAAAGATTTGCAAAACCAAAACAGAATTTTTGGGAATGAAAATAGTCGAAGGAGGCTATATCGAACCTCAAAAACATTTACTTGAAAAAATACATCAGTTTCCAGATCAGCTTCAAAACAGAAATCAAATTCAAAAATTTCTTGGATGTTTAACATATATTGGAGAAAAGGGTTTTATAAAAAAACTTGCAAAAGAAAGAGAGTTACTACAGAAATGATTTCAGAAAAAGTACCATGGAATTGGACAGATAATACAACTAAAGAAGTATAATCCTTAAAGAGACTTTGTACTCATTTACCACGGCTTTATCTACCAAAGCCTAGGGATTAGTTATTCTAAACACTGATGCAAGTCAGGATACTTAGGGAGCAATCCTTCAAGCAAACCCAGATGCATATGAAGTGTTTAATAAGTTTATTATGAACAATAAACCATCTGAAGTTAAATTTTTCATACGAAGGATGGCTAAGATAGTTTAGATGCAAAAAGTGAATCTTACGATTCTAAATTAGAGAAATCTAATGACAAAGATGAAAATCCTTTAAGCCAGTCCATGCAAATAGAATTGGATAAAACCAATAGCAAACGATTATTGTTATCCCAATGGGTATCATGAACGTTTAAGCCAAATCGAACGCAATTATACTACACATGAGAAAGAAGTCTTAGCCTTTATAAATGCACTTAAAAAATTTAAACGTGACCTACAACCAGTAAAATTCATCTTTCAAACCGATAGCCTATACACTAAAGATTTTACAAAATACCGAAAGAATCCTACAATAAAGATAGAATTCTTAGATGGTGCCTAAAAGTAGATAAATTTGATTATATTTCTGTGTATATTCCAGGAAAATAAAAATATTTAGCAGATACCCTTACACGAGAATGGAGTCTGTTGTAGTAATTCTAATGGAAAAAAGGAACCAGCTTGAAGAAGAAATAAGACAGTTGAAGGAAACAGTGAGACAGTGTCAAATAGAGGCCAACAAAAAAGAAAAAGAAATTCAGGCTATTGATCTGTTTTGAATCCAGGAAAGGAAAAAGAAAGTTAAAAAGAAAATGTAAAAGAAAAAAGAGAGTAAAAAAAGAAAATGAAAAAGAGGGAAGAGAGTATGATGAAGAAGAACGAGCTAAACCACATTATGTCATATTCACCGAACAAACCAAGGAATATATGATGCATGTAGTAAAGCATCAATTTTTATTACGGGTTACAATGTAATCCATAAAAAGTTCTCAAGCCTTCGAAAAGCTAAGAATACACTCTGTGATTTTCAGTCTACATACGCAGGTAAAGTAAAGACGCCGTCATCATCTAGTTCATCATTGGAAAAGAAGGTACCAGTAGTGGGAATAATTCTAAATCCAGAGAACTTACCATTGATCATATTCAGACCAGACAACAGAGAGAAGAATGAACTAAACTAACAAGAAAATTATTTGAGGCGGAATATAATTTTCACCTTAATTATTCGGAAAAAAAAAAGCAACAAGTATTTATCCTGTTGAAAGTCATTTTACAGGACCTAAAGAAATTAGTCTACCAGAAGCAGACCCAATAAAAACATACATTATGTTTCAATCCGGGTTACTTGGTGGCATTTACTTCAGGAGTACTGATATCTTTCAGTATTTTCCGACTAAGTTTACACAAGCTATTCACTCGTATTCCAGTAAGCTTCTCAATAAAAAAGAAGGATATATGAAAATATTCGCAACAATTTCTATCTTTTCTGATGAGGGGGAAGTTATACAGCCTGTAATACAATTATGCCAAATTGGTATTTGTAATGAAAATTATCCAGATTTGGGAATAGCAAAGCACGAAGACGAGTTAACACATTATTGAATAATTATGTGATTATACTCGGAAAAAGCATTAGAGTAAAAAGAAGGATTAATTATTCATCCCAGTCTGTTTTATTATGGAGTTTGGAAGCAAGGTCACCAATACTTTTAGATGTTGAAATACTGAACAAATTCATGGAGCGGGTTATTCAAATCAAGTATGAAATACCCAAGTCAATAAGCAAGAAGTCTGCATCAAGTTAAGGGAAGAATGTGCAAAAGATCATATATTTGATCTATGCTGCCCAAATCAGGAGGAAGAGATCAAGCCCATTGAAGAATAAGGGACGTAAGCACTTACGTCACGTAGCAATAATGTAACAAGTGGACACGCCATGCAATAATGTAACAAGTGGACACATCCACATGCAGAATCTTATCATATCTTATCTTATTTTATTTCAAATAAATGAGATGTGACCTGTCGCTTCACGATGATCACTGATTATAAACGCGTAAGACAGAGACATGTCCTAATCTACGTCTATTAAGGGTCGAGACTTTGTCATTCTAAGGCAGAGCTCAAGTTTGTATGAAAAAATTGAGTCTTGTAATCCTTTTTATGAAAAGAAAGATGTGCGTTTCATACTTCATGAGTAACTAAATACACTCAAAAAATTAGCAAGGAAAGAAAACATTCCATAGTTTATTAAGAAGTTCTGGAGGGACGAATACACAACCCAGATAGTCGAAGGTCGTTGCAGAAGATTGAGTATAGGCCAAAAAGACGAAAGGGTGTCCTTGAACAGATTAACTAACAAAGGAAGGTATGTTCGTATCCAAGCTTATTATTTCTCTTAAACAACATATTTGAAAACTCAGATATAGAGAAAATATGAAACAAGTAAAAGTTTGTTTAAGGAAACAGAACTATAGCCGATATCATGTTGTTTCATTAGTAAATATAAAGTTAGTTGCAGTACTTATAGATACAGGAGCTTGTAATAGTTCTATAAGTGTAGATTTAGCTAAGGAAATTACAGATATAGAAACAAAAATAAATCCTGAAATATGCAAAGAAAATGAAGTAAATAATACGAATGTATCTGAAATTGAAATAATATTCAACAAAGATTTAAGTATGAAATTAGAGATACCAGTTAGCAACAAGAAGAATCAAGGATATAAATCAGTATTATTAGGAATCGACTTTTTAGAACAATTCGTATGGAGTATAAATATAAAATAATAGAGAATTAATATTAAGAATTGAAGATCAAGAATATAGAATACCTAGAATAAACTTGTATTATAAAGACATAGAAAAGGAACTTAGATATTAGCAAAATGAAATATTATTTGTCTTCCCAAATGATTGAAGTATTAATGGATGCTAATATAAGTCGAAAAATGAAATTAAAAATATTGCGAGATGAAAGAAACTTAGATATTAAACATATTATAAAAGGAATCTATTTACCCAAGAACGATAGACCTAGAAATAAAAACAAAGCCAAATGAGATAGTCAGAATTAAATAATGGAAAACGATTACCAAACTATAGAACATATAGAAGAACAAGGAGGTTATTTATCAGACATATTATTAGATAAAAAAGACTAGAAACAAAAGTTAAAAATAACTGAAATTTAGATTTAGAAAAGAAAGAAGAAATAAATAATGGTCTATTAGAAAAAATAAATAGAAAAAATATAATACATTATGGAATAATGAATGGAGAACAACCAATTAAAGTAGAACAAGCAAATTATAATTTTCAAGCACATTTAGTTGAAATAAACCAAATAAAAAGAAGATTAAAAAAAATTAAAGAAGAAGATAGAAAAAAATAAGTTATATACACATAAACACGGTACAAATAGTATTACAATCAACATTTAGAGAATGAATAAAAACACCCGCAAATATAAAAGTTGAAGATAATAGAATTATGCACAAGGAATCAAGAAAGCTAGGAGAAATAAAAGGAGATTTAGGATATGGAATAATTAAGTTTAACATATCGTTACAGTTTTCTATACCATTATTAACCAAGAAATTAATAATTGTATAGGAATAATATGTAATTTTTTTTAAAAAAAAACATTAATGGAATCAAGAGATATACATATGGTTGTTTGTTATAAAATAGCTTATGCATTAAGTAATAGTAGTTTAAGTATGCATTATCATAAAGTTTCAACATGTTCATCAATGATATGGAGATGGAAGAGATCAAGTTGGAGGGATACCCCTTCACTTGTGTAACAATAGAGCTAATCAAGGCCTGGTGGAAAAATACCTTGACAGAGCTTCTGGATCCTCAGAATGGCTGCAAACTTTTCCTAATGCATCTGTCTTCAATCTTGTCAGAAGTGCATCAGATCATACACCACTAATTCTTGATTATGGCCTTCCCAGAGAAAGGAAAAAAACTAGATTCCACTTTGATAAAAGGTGGATGGGCAAGGAAGGATTTGAAGAAACAGTTCAGTCAGCTTGGAAAACTAAATGCTCAGGAACTACCTTCTATCAACTGAAAGAGAAGATCGAAAAAGTCAGAATAACACTTCTTATCTGGAACTCTAAATTTCAAACTCAGAATCAATCCCTTATCTCAAGCCTCACCAACACGCTTCAAATCCTTAATCAGGACAAAACTGGCAATCACTGGGAAAGTTGGAAGGCCACCAGAAGAGATTTAGAGAAAGCTCACATGCAAGAAGAGTTGTTCTGGCAACAAAAAGCCAGGCTGAAATGGTTGAAGAAAGGAGACTCCAACACCCGTTTTTTCCATGCTCTTACACTTCAATGGAGGAGATATAATGCCATCACACGACTTCTCTTTTGCAGAGGCCAGCCAATTACCAATCAGAAAGACATTGAAGTCCACATTGCTGACCTCTTATTCCCACAACAATCACTTCATAGCTCAATGCAGACCTTCTTAAACCAGTGGATGAAGCAGAAGTTAAGGCATCTCTATTCAGTCTTCAACCTGATAAAGCTCCATGTGAAGAAGTTATGAGTGCATTATTTTATCAGCACTTCTGGTCTCTCATCAAGGATGATTTATTGGTAGCTATACTTAGCTTTTTTTTTCTTTTCAAAATGGCATGTTGCATAAGTACTGGAATCATACTATCTTGTCACTCATACCCAAATGTCACAACCCTGAAACTCTTAGTCAATTTAGACCAATAAGCTTGTGCAATGTGGTATACAAAGTTCTATCTAAAATTCTTGCTCAAAGATTGAAGCTTTGCTTAAATCAGTGCATTAGTGATCACCAATCAGCATTTTTCCAGGGGAGACAACTTTTAGACAATGTTATAATTGCACAAGAAGCCTTTCACTATCTTAACAGACACTCTTCTGGTAGGATTATTTTATGGCACTTAAACTTGATCTAGTCAAAGCCTTTGACCAGGTTGAATGGATTTGTCTTAAGAAAATCATGCTGCAAATAGGGTTTCACCGGGAATATGTGAAACTGATCATGGTTTGTCTATCTTCTACCTCATTTTCCTTCAAAGTGAATGGTAGGGTATGTGGTTATGTCACTCCATCTAGTGGTATAAAGCAGGGGGAACCTCTGTTCCCCTACCTATTTATAATAGTGGCAGAGCTTTTATCAGCACTTATCTCTGATGCATGTAGTAAAGGTTATCTGCAAGGTCTTAAACTTTCCAGGAATGGGCCTCCTTTGTCCCACTTATTATCTACAGACGATTCCTTGTTTTTCTGTAACACATGAGTGGATCAGGCAACTATTCTTTTGCATTTGTTGGAGCATTACAGACTATTTTTCAGGACAACAAGTTAATTTACAAAAATATAAAGCCTTTTTCAGTAAGAATACTCCATTGCAGCTTCAATAGTTCATCTGCAACACCTTGAATGGGATTGTTACTCACAAATCTACCAGGTATTTGGGCCTGCCCCTGGGCATTGGAAAGTCAAAGAAAGAGGTATTTGATTACCTTTTTACTTCTGTTAAATCCAAACTGACTAGTTGGAAAGCAAACTTACTTAGCTCTGCTGGAAAAGAAGTGTTGCTCAAGGTTTTGGTTCAAGCACTCCCTATTTTTACAATGTCCTGTTTTAAGATACCTCCAAATCTCTGTTCAAAACTGGCTAAGTTATTTGCTGAGTTTTGGTGTAGATCAGGAAATCAGGAATTCTCTGGCATTCACTGGAAAAAGTGGACTCTTCCTAAAGCTTCAAGGAGGTCTAGGATTTCTGGATTTCAAATTGTTGGACCAAGCCCTTATCTATAAACAATAATGGAGGACTGCAACCAACCCTCAACTCCTGGTCAGCAGGGTTCTGAAGGATAGGTATTTTCCAAATCACTCCATTGTTTATGCTGTTAAATGCCAAAATGGGTTCTGGAACTCTTGGATGGACATGATGCCTACTTTCTCTCAATGGCTAAAAATTGAAATAAAGAATGGTGTCAACACCAGGATTGCTGACTTAAACTGGGTTCTTACTCTTTCCAAACCTACTCCTCAGCTTAGGGACCTAGCCAGGGGCCATTTAATCTGGTTAAAGACTTACTGTTAACCAATGGTAGGGAATGGAATACATGGCTCATCAAGCAGGTTTTTTCAGAGCAGGACAGTACAACCATCCTCAATATCAACACTTTGAACTTAGACAAAGAGGATAGGCTTTACTGGGGATTGCATCATAAATGACTGTTCTCTGTTACTAGTACTTATGCTCATCTGGTTGGTAATAAGCTCTCTCAACTGGACATCCCTGAATACAGTTTTTCTACCTCTCAAAACAAGGCTTTACAGTAGAGATGCTGGAAATTGAAGATTCAGAACAAAATAAAACACTTTCTGTGGAAATGTGTTTCAGTCACCTTACATGTGGCAACACATCTCAAGAGAAAATGCCTTGACATAGACACCACTTGTGCCATATGTGGAGCTCCACCTGAAACCATGGAACATCTGTTCTTTTCATGCTCAAGAGCTATAAGATTCTGGTAGCTTTCACCTGTCAAATGGGATCCTCAGACCTGCTGCACTGAATCTTTTAAAGGATGGTGGCAACAAATCTGCTCTCTTGTCTCTTCAGAGGTAGCTGAAGCCAGGATTCAACTGCCAACCTATTTGCTTTGGTGGCTCTGGAAGTCAAGAAACCTGTGGGTCTTTCAAAAGTCCCTCATGCCACCTCACAGAGTGATAATTGCTGCTCTTTCAGATTGGATGAAGTTCACTCAGGCTGTGGGATGACTTTTGTGTTGCATTTAGGTTTTGTGTTGTACTTTCATTTTCTTGTTTCAGCTCCTTTCAGTTTTCTTTCTTTGGTTTTGTATGTAGATTGTGTGTTTTTTCTGGTTTTTTCTAGGAACTTTTCATCTTGCTAGGCTTTGTAGCAGTGGCGGGTGATGAGTTCCTATTTTTTCTCTCCTTCTCCTAGCTTTGTCCCAGTTTGTTGAGGTTTAGGCCATCTCGTATGTGCCTCTCAGTTTATCTTTTTCGGATTGTTCATTTCTCTTGTACTATGTACATTTTTCTTTTTTGAGAATTAGTAATATAATATCTATCGTTTCGAAAAAAAATATATATACAGAAAAAATATTCAATGAAACAAGTACTATTATAAAAATGATAGAATCCAAAAAGAATTTTTAAGAGAGCACAGTAGGAAATCATTAAACGATCCTACAAATTTAGGAAAACTAACTGAAAAGAATTTATTAAAAATTAAAGAAATTGAAGAGCCTCATAGCAGTAATAATTTATATAAAAGAGATATAGAATTAGAAAAATTAAATAAGCAAGTAAATGAGTTAAGTTCATTAGTAATAAATTTGAATAACAAAATCTAGAATTTTAAATATGGATATAGATAGGAGAGATATAGATCTTGAATTATATGAAATTGAAAGAAAGGGAATAAAAAAAGTAGATTATTTAATGGAAAAAACAATTCAACATAAATATATAGAAAAAGACAGAACAAAAATTGAAACAAATAAATTATAGAATACAAAGTTATAAGCAAAAGTATAAAAAGTTAGCAAAAATAGGACCATGTAAAACGATGATATAAAATAGTATCAGAGCACGAAAAACGATTAACTTAAAAATTAGAGTTCTAATTAAAAGAATGAATTTTAGAAATAATTAATTTGATATATGTCAAGAAATATAAATAGTAAAAACAGAAGTAATACGATATACTATTTTACATGAAATTCAAAATTTAGAATTTTATTGTGAAATGAAAATGAAAAGTGAAAGAAAATTAAAACGATTAATAAAAATACAAAAAAAAAACAAACAATATAATAATATATAACATCAATCCCATAAAATAGCATATAGCAAAAATGCTACATCCGCACCAAGTGGGTACTACTCGTGTGGGTAGAATACCCTCTGATGATGGTGCTGGTTTTGGATAAGCATTAATTATGTCAAATGAAAAAATGTTAGGGTTGCAACCACTAGTGTATGTAATAACCAATATTAGCAAATTATTGTGAAATTAATATATTATAGTTCATTTAAAAATTTGATCAATCACATTGTTTGATAAAAATTATTTAATTATTTTTTTTAGTAATAAATTCTAGTTATAAAAGGTTCACTATTTGAACATTTTTAGAAGAGAAAATTTGTAGAAATAACATGTGTATAAACTATTTTCAAAATAACTATACAATCTGCTATTTAAACAGTTGTTTACGAACGATAGCTAGTTAAATCAACTATTATAATCCGCTATCTGTTAATACAATTGGTTATCTGCTATTCGCTAATAACCAAACAAGGCACATATAAGATATTAAAAAAATACAAACAATTAATTTATATTCGATAAAAAATGGTCTTAACTCGTGTTTATGGTCACAGTGTAAAACATCATAACGAAGAACTATCCTCATTAATTAAAATTTAAAATGTATTTGTCGAACTAATAACTAAAAGTTCATAACATAGATATCTAACTCCAATTACTTCGGATGACATCCTTCTTGTTCCAAATATTACATAAAAATAATATATTGTATAAAAACATTTAGTAAATAATCAAAACTATAAATAGAACCACAAAACTATATTAGAAAGATTAATCATTTCTGGCGTCATATATCGATGATTTTATGGGGTAGAGGGGAATCGCTAGTAGGTGAATGACAATCAAAAGAGAATCGCTACATGCTTCTAACTCTCTTATTCCTATGGATCGATCCATATCCATCCCCGTGATGAGGGCTTCATATTCAGCTCTATTGTTGGTAGAGGGGAATTGCAATCAGATCGCAAAAGGAAAAAATCATTTTATTGGGACTGATAAGGATCCAGGCCCCGGCTCGAGTCGAGGTTCTTGATTCATCAAGCTATAGGGTTCATATTTCATCGTTGAGAGAACATGCGATTGCCAGAGTGAACTCTATGATGTAAACAACAACGGCTGTCTGCCCCTTAATAGCGATCCATGGATGGAAAAAAAATATCGAATTAGCCTAGCTCAATGACCCATTTGATCATATGTTCGGAATAATCCAGCCGATACATGTCTTGCTCTAGGGGTTAGCACGTTAAGACGTGAACAGAGTGTTCGAGAAAATAGGGACGAAGCTTTCTAGATGAAATAACCGGGCATATAGAAGTTTTTCCATCAATACATACCAAGTTCGACATCATGCATGACGTGACTATATAATAGATCCGGTGTTACGTCCCTTGATCATCGCGTACTAGGCCTGAATTAATTGTCGTGTTCGAGGCAATTAAGTATAAGTAAAAGAATTCCCTTAGCTTTAGGCTTGTAAAGGACCGACACACTTCTTAGGAGTTCTTTAATCTCTTCAAGGGCATTTTGGCACTTCTGATTCTATTTGAATTGAAGATTTTTCTTGATCACTTCAAAGAGTTAACATCGATCTGTTAATCGTAAAATAAATCTATTTTAGGTGGCTAGTCGATCAGTAAGACTTTGAACTTCCTTGATCGTAGTTCAGGGCGTTAAGTCTTGAATCGCCTTAATTTTGGAAGGGTTCACTTCGACCCCTTTTTGGCTTATAAAATAGCCAAGGAATTTACCCGATACAACCTGAAAGGTACATTTTTTGCTATAACATCATGGAATATCCCCACAAAATAGTTTACATTGTATTCAAATGAGATACATGATCACTAGTGTTAAAATACCTTTGGACTCATCATAGATCAGCTGGCATGTTGAAAAGGGACACCTTGGCAAGGTTGTTGGGCTACAAGACAAACATGAAGGAGCACCTGTAGCATGTATCCATTACAGGCCAAGAAAGGAGCGTCTGCATCCACCTGGACGCGTACTATGTTCATCTCCAGCTATGCACGTGTACGATGTTGATTAATACGCAGCTACCAATCATTGAATGATGGGATATATCTCAATAGCTTAGGGTTCTTTGTGATTAATATAATTATAGCTGTAATGGATGTCTTATGGGTAATGAAATGAAAGAGATTTGAAACCCTACATTTCATATGCCTTATTCTCTATTTAGCATGTTTTTCTTCATGGTATCAGAGCAAGGTTGAGGCCATGTCTCTGATATCCCCCTTTCTTTAATCTCTTTTTATTTTTTCTTCATCTTTTCCTTCCACCATGACTGAGTCAAGCCATTACTTTACTGCCTTAACTCAGGCAAACCAGTCTTCTTCACTAATTTTCCCTCAAAGTCAGCTTATTTCTACCAAACTAGATCATGATAATTATCTGATATGGAGACAACAGATTCATACTACCATTAGAGGCTATAGGTTGGAGTCCTTTATCAAGGAAAATGCAGATCCTCCACCAAAATTTCTGGAAGGAGAAATCACTGTCAACCCAGATTTCATTCACTTGAAAATGCAAGACTCATTGTTAGCATCATTGATGATATCCTCCATTTCAGAAGGAATCCTTGTTCTTATGGTTGGATTGAGCACTTCAAGGGAGATATGGGATACCCTTGAAAGAAACTTCTCCAGTCAGTCCAAGGTTAAGATCATGCAACATAAGATGCAGTTGCAAAATCTCAAGAACGGAATCACGAGTATGGTTGATTACTTGAAGAAGATCAAGTCTATGTTTGATATGGTAGCCTCTGCAAATAAGATCGTGTCTGAAAGCAACAAGGTGATGCATATTCTTGGAGGTCTAGGTTCAGAGTATGATTCTGTGGTTGTCACAGTCACTTCAAGGCCTGATTGCTTTCATGGTGGATCTTCAAGCTCTACTCTCTGAGTTATGAGTCTAGGTTTGAGTCAAATGGATCTGGAAGTCTAAGCACTGATGGATGTCAACCCTCTCTCAACACTGTATCTCAGACTACTCAAAATCAGAGGAAGAACTTTAACACCAACTTCAATCAATTTGAGAACAACAATAGAAGAGGGTTCTCTAACTCAAGAGGAAGATGAGCAAGGCGGAATTTCAGAGGTAAAGGTGGCCGCTCTACTGGGAGGATCACTTGTCCAATCTATCAAAAACTAGGTCATGATGCTAACAAGTGTTGGTACCAGTTTGATTTAAACTTCATGCCATAAAACAACCAAGGATCTCAAGGAAAGAAACCATCCAAATCTGAATGTTTCTCAAGTGAACAACTATATGACTTCAGAAAGCAGTCAAGAGTCTTCAATGTGGTTTCCTGATTCAGGGCTAGTAACCACATCACCAATGACTTCAAAAATTTCAACATGGCAGTGACTATTCAGGTGAGCACAAATTGCAATTGGGTAATGGGATAAGTATAAATATTTTACACGATGGTAACTCATTTTTGAAATTCCCTCTCCATCCTAGAGTGTTCGTTTTAAATGAACTTTTTCATGTCCCAAATATTACTAAAAATCTATTGAGTGTATCCCAGTTTTCTTTAGACAATAAGGTGATTTTCTAAGTTCATCCTAATTGTCGTTTTGTTAAGGATCAAGTCACCAAGGAAGTTCTTCTCAAAGGAAGAGTTAAGGATGGTATTTATCAGTTCAACCTCACCAGTTTCAAGCCTCAAACATCTGTCAGAAGTGATACCACTACTAGTCCTGATAGGCATGGTGTTTTCAGTTTCAATTTGAATAAAGTTTGTGATTTGGAGTTGTGGCATCAAAGAACGGGACATGTTAGTTATGAAATAGTTAAAAAGGCTCTTGAGCATTGCAATGTGTTTTTTGTTTTTAATGAAATTCCAAGTTTATGCAACTCTTGTATGATGAGCAAAAGTCACAGAATGCCCTTACACCAACTCAACATCTGAAACATCTCGCCCTCTTGAATTAACTCACAGTGACCTTTGGAGGCCCTCTCCCATAAAATCAAGAAATGGATATTCATATTATTTAAGCCTCATTGATCACCATACCAGGTTCACATGGATATATCTCCTTAAACAAAAATCAGACACCCTTCAAGCCTTCATTCATTTTAAACCCTTGGTAGAAAACCAACTCAAGTTTAAAATAAAGAATGTTCAAAGTGATTGGAGGGGTGAGTACAGAACTCTATCTAAATATCTTCAAAAACATGGAATACATCATACGATATCCTTTCCATACACACCTCAACAGAATGGACTTGCAGAGAGGAAACATATGCATGTAGTAGATTTAGGCTTTGCTAGGCTAGCTCATGCTTCTATGCCTATAAAGTTATAGGATGATGCTTTTGCTACTGTTGTTTTCACCATTAACCGAGTTCCTTCAAAGGTTCTTTATCACATGAGTCCTCTTGAGAAACTCTTTCAAAATAAACCAAACTACCAAAATATAAAAGTGTTTGGGTGCCTTTGTTATCCTTGTCTAAGAACTTAAATAGACACAAGTTGGAATACAGATCCTTACCAGAAACTTTTCTTAGATATAGTAATGCTCATAAAGATAACAAGGTTCTTACCTAAGGGAAAAGTGATAATCACTAGGGACATCAAATTTAATGAGAAGGTGTTTCATTTTGCAGAAAGAAACAAATTTCAAGCAAATGGTGATAGTATGTCATTCCCTCTCCGTTCAACTTACCTACTGTTGTACCTCAGATAGTTCAACCAAAATTAGTGGAAAGCACAATGAGTACCCCTCAAAACACACATCTTCCTAGGAAAAATACTCCCTTACAAAACACTTCAACATCTTCTTCATCCAGTCATGAAACGGTACCTTTAGTGGTTGAGTTACCTACCATGCATGATATTTCTCCTGTTTCTACACCTAATCATTTTGTGCAGGATCAAAATCTCACTTATGAAGAGAATCGACATGATGAGCAGCCTTAGAATATTCACCCTATGCTAACACGGAGAAAGGCTAGTATACATAAGCCTAAAGCTTATTCAACTGACATCAATGAGGAATTTGAACCAGTGAATTATCATGAGGCAGTAAAACACAAGAATTGGAGACAAGCAATATCAGAAGAATATGAAGCTTTGGTTGAAAATCAAACATGGACACTTGATGCTTTACCTGAAGAAAAAAATTTAGTGGTATGCAAATAGGTGTCCAAATTAAAGAGACACCCTAATGGTTTTGTATCAAGGCATAAAGCCAGGTTAGTAGCTCAAGGCTACTCTCAATATGCAGGGCTGGACTATAAAGAAACTTTTAGTCCTGTAGTTAAAGCCACCACTATCAGAGTGATGCTAACCATTGCAGTTTTTAACTCATGGGATGTGAGGCAGTTGATGTGAGCAATGCCTTCCTGCATGGAGAGTTGGAGGAGGAAATATACATGAAGCAGTCTCCAGGGTATGAGATTACAGGCCAAGAAAGTTTGGTGTTCAAACTCAACAAAGCCTTATAAAGTATAAAGCAGACATCAAGGACTTGGTTTCACAAAATTCAGCATGTGTTGATGATGCTTAGTTTTCTTTCATCCAAAGCAGACAATTATCTCTCTTTTTCTATGAAGAAAGATCAAAGTGTAGTCTTCCTTCTCATCTATGTATATGATATCTTAATGACAGGGAATAACCAATGCCTCAACAACTCAGTGATCTGCATAAATCCTTTTCAATGAAGATCTTGGGAAGCATCATTATTTCCATGGAATATAATTTACTAACACTGAGGAAGGTCTATTTATGAGTCAAGGGAGCTATATTAAACAGCTTTTAGAAAGGGCATGCATGAAGAAAGTGAAAGCCTCACCAACACCTATGGTAACTGGAATTAAGTTGTCAAAAACTAATGGTGACCCCTTAGAGGATGCAACGTTCTATAGAAGCTTAGTGGGAGCTCTTCAGTATGCAACAGTCACAAGGCCTGAGATAGCTTACAGTGTGAATAGAGTGTCTTAGTTCATGGCCAACCCCCTCATACCCATCTAAAAGCTGTTAGAAGAATTCTAAAGTATCTTGCTGGCACGATAAATCATGGACTACACATTAAGAGATCATGTCAGCTCACTTTAACTGCTTTCTCGGATGTTGATTGGGCTAGTGATATTGATGATAGAAGATCAGTTACAGGTCTTTGTGTTTATCTGGGAGAAAATTTAGTGTCATGGGCATCTAAAAAGCAAGCTTGTATTTCAAGATCAAGTACAGAGGCCGAGTATAGGAGCTCGACTCATTGTGTAACTGAGTTAATATGCTTGCAGTCTCTCTTGAAGGAAATAGGAGTTATGGTTCCAAAAACTCCTGTTGTTTGGGTAGATAATCAAAGTACTATTTCTCTTGCCAACAATCCTGTGTTGCATGCAAGAACCAAACATATTGAACTTGACATTCGCTTTATCAGAGAGAAGATAAGTCAAGATGTGTTGAATGTGCAGCATGTTCCCACCTATGAGCAAGTCGCAGATATTTCTACAAAAGCACTTAGTTTAAAATTCTTCTGCAAGCTCAAGAGTAAACTTACATTCTCCTCTTTACCTAGGCTCGAATTGAGGGTGTGTTTTAAAATCCTTTGACTCATCATACATCAGCTTGCATGTGGATTAGGGACACCTTGGCAAGCTTGTTGGGCTACATGGCAAACATGAAGGAGAACCTAAAGCATGTCTCCATTACAGGCCAAGGAAAGAGCGTCTACATCCTTCTGGACGTGGACTATGTTCATCTCTAGCCATGCACGTGTATGATGGTGATTAATCCGCAAATACCAATCATTGAATGTTGGGATATTTCTCAATAGCTTAGGGGTTCTTTGTGATTAATATAGCTGTAACGGATGTCTTGTGGGTAATGAACTGAAAGAGATTTGGAACCCTAGATTTCCATATGCCTTCTTCTCCTTTAGCATGTTTTTCTTCAACTAGCATACACAGATTTCACTAGCATGTCATCAACATAGACTTCCATAGTATCACTTATTAGTTCGGGGAACATTTTGTTCACGAACCATTGACAGTTGTCCCATTCTTTTCTAGGCCGAAAAATATATAGGACTGACATTTTTTCACCGAACATAAAAAAAAATGAATCGACGACAAAATAAATCATACCGTACCGAACCACTTGTAATGGAAACCGATTACCGGATACCGAAAGGCTATTAGTTCGATATCGGTACGACCCATAAGGTTTCGATTAAAACCGAACTGATAATATTTTTAAAAAATAGTAAATAAAATATAAGTGCTTTGTTCCTTACTGGCTTACCTTAACCAAGTTACATACCACCCGTATAGCACTGTGCAGTAATCTAAAGGGCTCTTGGTTTTGATGAAAGCCTCATAAAGAGCTCGAAAAATAGAAATTTGATGTTGTAAATTTCTCTATTCCAACACCTCTTTAATAAATTTCTATGTGCAATTGGAATGACTAAGATGAATATTATCTCCCAGAGAGGGGTCCTATGGTTCTAGAGATTCCTTGAGCCTGGATATATTTGATAACTGGAGAGGGATCTCCTTCAATTTAGAGACTTTTGCAAAGGTACAACATTGTTTAGCTACTCTCTTTGAACCATAAATATTCAATAACTGATACTTCAAGTCTTGAAAACTATGTTATATTTAATCATGCAGCAGCTTTCAGAGTGCCACTATTCTGCATCTACCTTTCTTTGTCTCGTCATCTCCCAATTGGGTAATTTCGATATAAAGCTGAAACCGAATCGAGTTTTCTGTTACCTAAAGTTCGGTAAGCGACTATAAGTCGGCTCGGTTTCGGTTTTGCATTCCCAGTTTACTGAAACTCTCAGTGCGGTATCGGTAAATGCTTATCGATTTAGTTACAAAACCGATTTTAGGCTTAACAATATAGGCCCCCAGCGAAATAGAAGACAATATGCTCTTGATTATCACAATGCATAGGTATCTGATTGTACCATGAGTAGTTGTCCATAATACTTATGAGTTCATGGCCAGAAGTGGCGTCGACCATATAATCAATTTGAGGAAGTGGGTAACTGTCACTGGGGAAGGTGCGACTGAGATCAATGAAGTCGATGCACAATCACCATTGGTCGTTGTTTTTTCTTTTTACAAGCACTGGACTGGAGACCCACTCTGGGTGTCGAGCTTCGCAAATAAACTTGTTGTTTATCAATTTAGAAACTTTTTTCTCCAATGCTTGTTGTTGATCAGGGCGAAACTTCATTCTCTTTTGAATAACCGACTTTACAGTTTGGTCGATGTTTAAACGATGACCCGTGACATCTGAGCCAATGCCTTGCATGTCTTCATGGGACCACACAAAGACATCAAGGTTGTTCTTGAGGAAATTGACTAATTAAGATCCATAGGGCTCAATTAGGTTCTTTTCGATCTGCAAGTACTTGGTGAAGAAGGGCTCATTCATGCAGACAGAATCAATTTTCTCTTTTGATTAGGTTCGATTGGTAAGTTCATTATTTGAAAGGCAGTGAGGTTCAAGTGTTGAGATCGGTGAGGATCTCGTTATGTACAAGTCACGAATTAAACAACATCACTAAACCTAGCTGAACGGATCTAGAAGTTTAGCATTGAAAACTTACGGCTTAAATTTGCAGACTCTGAGACGTCGCAGATTTCTGCTGTCGGTGATCGTTTGTACTCAGAATCCGTTGGGCAGCCATATTTCTTCTCGCCGGACGATGAGAAGCTCGTTGGGAGCGTCGTTAGGGTGCAGCGGGTCGCAGACGGTGTTGCCGAGTGCGCGAGGATGTCGCGTGGCTGCAACTAGCGGATGAAGCCGCACGCTGTGGTCGACGGGGACGAGCTGCATGCGTTGTGACTGTTGCGGTGGATCGCCAGGGATGCGGAGTCATTGTGCGACTGCTTGCAGGTTGCGTGCGGTGGTTGCGGCACGCGTGCGGTGGTTGATCTCGGTGTCTCGGTACCTCGGGATCTTCTACTGTATTACTCGACACCTATTCGTTTTGTATCGATGGAGCAACAAAACGAAGATAATGCTCGACTATGAGAACAAGAGAGAGGGGGCGGACGAATAATATTAATGGTTTTTTTAGCTTAATGATTTTTTTATAGAACTGCAGTTAGGGATCCTAAGGAGGTGATGACTTGGGCTCTTTAAGTATTGAATCTAACTGTGAGTCAAGACCACTCAACTCAATTACTTAAATAATATTTCGGTCCACTAACGCAAACATTATTGAACTCCCTTATCATCCTCAAAATTTTTTTATTCGAGACTCCAATAATAACTACTCAAATTACCTCCCCGCTTTAAATTATAATGTCCATTAATTAATCCACTTACTGATAATAAATAATTAATTAATATCTTGTAAACCTTGATTGACTAGAATCAAAGTCTAGCACTCAATATTCTTGAGAAACAAATCACTCAACATGAACCTGAAAGGATAACTTGAAACCCTTTTTTAGTTGGGTCTTTTCCAATTTTCATTTAATCGAGCTAATCGATCTGTATATTTTTCGTGCTTTTATTCATGATGACCCTGCTCCCGTCAAGCTCCACCTTGGGCGAGCCCAACATGATTGGGAATATGATTCATAGGAAGCTGATTAGCTGAAGCTTAGGCTGAGCATTGATGAGAATACCGAGAAAGACGGCGCGGATTGTGCTCTGGTATTTTAGTTCGTCTACTCTCGTCGACGAGATTAGCAGCCGGCTCACCGCAGGTATCTTAAGAACTCATGAATAGTTGGATTTGTGTGCGACAAACATAGAGATTTATTGATATTCATCTTATGTTGAAGGAGATTGAATACTTCTTAATTGCTATTGTCAGTCTTTTGTTCTCATTACTCTATATATTCTGAGATTACTGTCTTTGTGATCATCTTTTGAGTTTGTGAATCTAGATTGTAGTGACCATTTGGTACCGTGCACCAGAGTTACTATTAGGAGCTAAACATTATACAACTGAATTGGTAAGATCATTATATTCGACTTAATATAGTTAAAAAGGTTGTAATTGTTTCATCCGACTCTCTTCGATTCTTGCATAGAAACTAATGCAATTAGATACTTGAATTAGTTTTCTAAGTTGTCAATTTCTGTTAATTGGAAAGGCATGTGGGCTGTGGGTTGCATCTTTGCTGAACTTATCACATAAAAGCCACTATGTGAAGAGTAAGAAGTGAAGTTACCTGGGGTGCAATGAGTTTGTATTATGAAAGGACAGACGATATACAAGCATCTAAGGTGACATCATATTTGTCCACAAATCTACTACTTTCTCTGTTAACAAGGATCATGACCTTAGAACAAACAGGAGAGACCGAATCTCCGTAGTATTCACTCACGTGTCTCGAATAATTGCAACGAGAAGTGAACAATTTGTACGTCATGTATGATGTTAGCCCATGAGACCAAAAATACTCTGTCCTTGAATTGTAGTCTGTGGCAAACTCGAGTAATGGATTTCTTAGCTGCAAGTAAACAATGCCTATATCAAACAAGCATCAATTACATTTTTTCTTTTCTATTGTTTCCCTTTTTTCTTTTGAGGATTATGAATTTGTTCCCTTGTGCCAAATGACTTAAGATAAGTATTAACTTTAGAGTATTAGTTATGAAAGTAGCTTCGAGTTACAAAGAGCTCCAGTTTGAATAAACAGAAAGGCTTCCAGATCGGGTTCGTTTGTATGTTCCAGATAAATATCCAGCTTCCAACCTATGAACTGTATTGAGTCACTGTACAATACCTTCATCATCATCATCATCATCATCATCATCATCATCATCATCATCATCATCATCATCATCATCATCTAAACACAAGTTTCTATTTTTTATCTTTTCTCTATAGGAAATTTGAGCAACAAAACTTAGAAAAAAGTAATACAATCACGACCGGACGACCATTTCTCAAAGAAGCTACCTTTTTAAGAGAGGTGGCCAATTATCTGGATGACGAGGTAATAATCATTATCACGTGTTGCTCAATCAAAGTGTTTCCAGCTTGACCAACAACTTATAGAAGAATCAGGCACCAACACGCAAGCCTGCTAGCATCTGTGACAACACTATTTCACTTGGTATTTTTGGTATGAAAAAGTTCTAGGTGTTTGAGATTTTTCACTTTTCCTTCTGATAATGAATATGGTGGTCTTTTCATGAATTTGAGCAGCATGTAGTTTTGTAGATTCTTTTAACCTCTTTTACTATGCCATAGACACTGGTTTTATAATGGGAAGATTGTTCGCAGCAGCATGACTCGTTGCATGTATCACATGAATGTCTTCGGAACTACAAGGAAACAAGATCTGGTTATGATTTGTGCTTTAAACCCTTTTCTTGTGGTTGCCATTAATAGAGTATTTTGTGGTTGCCCCCAAAAGGAAATACAGAGTGAAAGATGAGAACATATTGAAAATATTTTCCAAGAATGGAAAACATTGAGCTTCTTCTAGATTTAACTGAAATGCTTATGATTTACTTTAAAGTATCACTGAGGTGAATAGAATGCTTTCTATGTTTCTGAAGTTGAATAACGCACCTTCGCTTGTAAATTGTTAATACTTACAACTCTAGTGAAATATGTACTTGCATTCAGATTTATGTTTGAAAATCTTCACTATACCGACTTTAGCTCGACCACGCACAATTTTTCTAGGAATAATAATGGTTTCTCTGCATTGTGGTGTCAAGAGTTGGTAATAGTTTCTTCGCGTTGTGGTGTTATGAGTTGGTTTTATCGTCTCACTTTGCCTATGCTGATGTTTGAAACAAAAACATGAAAAGAATAAATACTAATAATTGTAAAATAATTAATACTAAAGTCATTAAAGAGGTATTCAATCTCACGATGTACATTAAATTAATCATTTGTCATCATATAATGCCATTCAAGATTTTGTGGAAATATATTCTTCAGCCATTTTGCTTTTAGAATTTTATTACACATATATTGGTTTTCATTGAGTCCATTGCAAATGGAGCTGGAAGAGTCAATGTTGACAATTCTTCTGGCATCGTGCAAATAATGGACTAGATCAAAATGGCTCAATTAAATTCTAGTGTTTCTTCTATTAGTGAAGTTTCTAGAAAAAATATATCAAACGACGCAACGCATCTTGGGTCGCTATGGAAACAGCCTCCTTGTATAATTACAAGGGTAAGGTCTGCGTACAACTGACCCCCCAGACCCCAACCTGTTTGGGAATATACTGGGTATGTTGATGTTGATGATGATGTTGATGATATATTGGTTTTCATTTTTGGACTGATAAGGAGAGAGACCTTGCCGCTGATATCTATCAGAATCGTTTTAGATTTCGTCGGCCCCGACAATGAAGAAGAGACTTTTTGGTTATTTTGCATTCACTATTACTTTAATCTCTTTACTTTTATCAATCGTCTGCGTGCATTAAGCTCTGCTCAGTTTTTTTAAATATTATTTTTGAATTTTTTTTTTATTATTCCGTAGAGATGATTTTGTTGGTTTCAGGTTTATCATCTTCCGGTCTGGTGGTGGCAACAAGGGCTGGAAACTGCAAGGAAAAGGAAAACGAATTAAATCGGCTTTAGCTCCCGGTTTCCAGGGGCCCTCACATATTCATATCCATCACTTTTTTGTGGGTGTGTTTTCTGTTTGAAATAGAAAGAGTTGAATATGCATGCTAGGGAGCAAGTTTGGGTTGGCTTGTTACATTGCTTTCTGTCCACTCATGTTGTCACACTCGTAAAGATTTGGTGATACTGGTCTATTGTGCAAGCTTTTATGATGAAACTGTTGAGATGGAGATTAAATACATCAGTAAAGGAGAATATACTTCAATATTCCATATTTCCATGGTAAATGTTCTCATAAGAAGACTGTTGTTGCTTTTTCTTTTCTCTTATACATTTTTCACAGGCTTAAAGTATATCCTTTGGCCTTGTTTGGTAATCAGCTGTTAGCTATCTGCATTAGCTGTTTTGACCAGCTGATTATGTTAGCGGTTTTGAAAGAGTGTTTGGTAAAATTAGCTATTTTCAATTAGCTGTTAACATGTAAAATTATTTATAAGGACATCAGCATATTTTATCATTCTTATTTATGGGAGCTTATATTTATTTAGAAAATAAAATTGATTAACATTTTAAATATTTACTAAAATGATATAAAATATAATAAAAATATAAATAATAATAAATAAAAAGAATTCTTAAACAACTAAATAAATTCACGTCATATAAACTAATCCATTCACTAGTTAAAAAGATAAATTGAATCAATTGCAATATTTGCTATTACAACTAGAAAACAAAAATAAAAGAAAAGAAGGACGAATGCTCTAAGAATGATGTCTAGATGCCATCAAACTTGAAGCTATATAATTGCCAACATTTGTCATATCTCGAGTCCTTATTTCACCATCATCTTGTGCAGAATTATATTCAACATCTTAGAAAACATGAGGAGGTATGAATTTAGGTTTCACATCCATAAATTTAGAGCCCGGATCACCAATTGTGCTTTCTAATATAATTGTTAAGTGCAAAACATGAACAAATGATTCTATTTTGATCCATTAATTAATATCTCTACATTTTATGCAATACCTTCCATCGAGCCTTAAGAACACCAAAAGCCCTTGACCGCGCGTCGCAACGCGACAAAATTATAATTTAGATTTTTCCTTGACAACTAACTTCTACTAACTAGTAGTAGCGACAAGTAAGGGTTGATCCCACGAGGAGTGTGAATCAAATTGTGGTTTTTTCGTATTAATTGAAACTATAAAGGCAATAAAAGAGGGGGGTTGTGTATATAATTACTAAACTACCTAAAATTCTAATGAAATAAATAAAATATAAACAAGAATATAAAAATAAAATAAAATAAATTAGAAGAAATTTCTATTCCAGCCTATTCGCAGGCAACCCGTGTTCGGTCCCCGGCAACGGCGCCAAAATTTGACCGCGCATCGCAACACTTTCCTTGACTAACTAACCTCTACTAACTAGTAATAGTGGCAACTAAGGGTCGATCCCACGAGGAGTGTGAATCAAATTGTGGCTTTTTCGTATTAATTGAAACTATAAAAGAGGGGGTTGTAAATTTAATTACTAAACTACCTAAAATGCTAATGGAGTAAATAAAATCTAAACAAGAATATAAAAATAAAATGAAATAAAGTACGAGAAATTTTTAGTTCACGGTTCCATCTACCCCCTCGACTGACTCGTCTAATCAACTTTGGTATCAAATCTCGCTATCTTATGGAATTACTAGCCCTAGGTAACAGCACGGTCTGCTAACCGAATGTTTCCTTATTTTTAATTTAACCGCGAGATGGTCTACGATTAAACTTGTCTTCTTGTACAGTCCAGAAAAACGTTTTCAAGATTTAATATAATTTACCGCTTTACGAATTAGAAAAATAGGCTAGACTAAGTAGTGAACTCAACCGCCTTCGTTCACTTATATAGGCAGTGTTATCCCCGGTAGTTACCATCTTCCAGTTGCTACTTATGAATTAAACGCATCAACAATTACGGATTGAAGGTCTAAATTCTACGTTAGACATGAAAAATTCTATCTAGTTGATTAATCTAAATAAAATCAAACACATCATGTTTAATTATTCAAAATAACACGCACAATTCCAAATATATAATAAAATCATCAACCACGAAAATCAAGCAAACATCTTGAAGTCGTAGGGTTCGATACCCCCAGACCTAGAAAGAAAAACTACTCTAATATAATAAATAAAATAAAAGAAAGAAGAAAGTATTATCCCCTTTCGTGTGCGTGTGCGGCCTCCCTCCGCGATTAACAGGGTTACCATCGTCTGCTTCTGTTTTCGGTTCTGCGCGAATTCTCTCTTCTCTGTTATGCGTGTGTGGCGGCTGCTTGAATAAATTCCTTTTCTCCAAAAAGTTGATGCCTATATATCCTGATGGCTAGTTCTCTTTTGAGTGATATCAGGCTAATTAATATTTGGCCCATCAAGTCTCTCTCTCCAATATATATCATGATTGGACGACCATAAATTCTGACTTGGTAGCTGCGTAATGCCCTCTTTTCCTCCTATTTGTAATTGAAATAATCCCCCCAAGTGGCCCCCTATTAAAAGACAATATTGGCTCAAGTGATGTAGCCTATATTGGCCCGAGTATGGGGTGCTGTTGGGTCAGTACGGGAAACCCCCATACTCTGCTGGAAAAACTTCTTCATCCTTCTTCGTGCATCCACACATCTTCGTGCAATCACAAATAGTCCCAAAAATGCTGAAATTAGATAATAAAATATCAAAGTACACGAATTCATCCAAATAATAAATAAGTCGAAAAATATAGATGTGTGAATAAATTAATTGTACAGAAATACACTATTAAATATATAAAACGTGCATATTTTTCTACCTATCAAATCTCTCCGAACTTAAACCAGTGTTTGTCCTCAAGCAACTTAGATCTAAAAGCACATATATGGACAAGAAAACAAGTACGTGGAATATCTGCTCATAGCCTCACAATTCTCATGTAAGTTCATAGTTCAAACAACTCAAATTAATTTATCCGGACTCAAGATGAAATCATTCTAAGAACTCAAACAATCAAGTATCAATTCAAGTGACCACCATAGTTTGTCAATCTCTTTAACGAATGCACCGATCAATGCAACTAATAACACTCCTCTCTTTGCTAACAAGTCCAGTTTTATTTCCGTTTCTAGCCAAAGTCTAAATGTCTCATTTTCCAATTCTCTCTCTTTTTTTTTTCTATTGAAGGGAACGACAGCTCCGTCACAACCTCGGGTTTTAGCCTTTCGTGCTCATCTAGATATAGAAATTATTGGAATTATACACTAGAGCCCCCACAGATTGGCAGCTGTTACAGCCAATTACTCTTTGTTTTTTTTTTTTCTATGCCAAACGGCTTTTCAACTCCACCAATTATTCCTTAATCCTCATAATATTTTTTTGACTATGAGACTTAGAAACCCCCAACTTTTAACTTTAAGTCCCCAAACTTAATCAACATTTATTAAAGCAACCACAAGCACATCTCAACAATACAAATCGTCTCAAAACTAACTCACCACAAATAAATCACAAAAATATCAACTATCATGCCTTTGTCCCCAAAATAAAAGCACCTGAAGAATTTAACCAAATAAAATTAACTAAAGCCATTTAAACTAGCACAATAAATCCAAACAGACTCTCATATCATCATCGCCAAATTCCACGTACATGCAATCTCATGCTCACACCCGACAAGCAAATATCATGCAATTTTAATCTAAAAGCTCAAACTCTTAAGGGAAAAATTATAATCACATACAACATGAATTCTCAACAAAAAGTATCTCCCCAAACTTAGAGTTTGCATATATCATCAACACCAATAATCACAAAAAAATAGAGGTAAAAGAAACGAATTTACCTTAGACAATGCAGAGAAAGTCGACCGAACCACGCACACCATTTGGTTGCCGCCCAACAAACGTCTCTTTTTGTTGTTGTTGGCCCGACTTATTACTCTCTTTCATCAAATGATCCATGGCGACTTCCGAGGTGGTCTCAAGGGAGACACAAATCTCACCACGCCATGCTTGAGGACATCCCCTATCCTCGTTCTTGGGTGCTTCACTGGTCTTTCCTCCATGGAGCTAACTCCTCATGAATATGTAGCAACCCATGCTCAATCACTGTCACTATCTCATCAAACTCCCACTCACACCTTTCATTTTGCTCGATCGTATCAAGAGGTTGGATATTAAGGCCCAAGACATACTTCAATGCATCCTTGCTCAGTACCCACTTCACATTGGAAGAGATAAGACATGGTTCAGCTTATATCCGCACAAAAGTGGGAAGAACGGAATGCTTTTTGGTCGAGTAGGGGGTACATTAGGCTGAGTATGAGAAACCTCCGTACTGGCCTGTTTCGACTCCGTTTTCTCTATATTCGTGATTTTTTTGTTCTCCGGCTCGTATGTGGACTCTTCAGGTTTCTCGAGGTCCTCGCTGCACGAATGGGTGACGCTCGATTTCATTGGACTCGTTTCCAGCCGATACGCTAGTCGATCCATTTGTTCCGCCAATTGGCTCATTTGGTCTTGTAAATTCCTTATGCTTAGTTCTTGGCCCTTGAGGCTCGTCTCAACACCTTGCTGAAAGTTAAGAGTGTTAGCCGTCAACGCCTTCATCATCTCCTCGAGTGACGGATCAGGATCTCTCTCAACTAATGGCTCACAGTACTCTTGTTAAAATCTCAACGTGTTAGTCGTCAATGCCTCTATCATATCCTCGAACGATAGGTTGGGATGTCTCTCAACTAATGGCTCGGAGTACCCATAGAAAGAGTTCGAATGCTCTCAAACTGTACTCGTTCTCCTCATGGTACTTGTAGTCTTACCCGTACCTTCGCCAACCACTAGGTTCTCTTATGCCTCGATCTTCAATCCATGGGCCTCGTATCTCCCTCTCATACTGGTAGAGTGCATGGTGGGAATAAAAATCGTGATAATAGGCTACGATTTTCGAACAATCGCGCCAAGCTCGATAAAATCGCCTAAAGATTAGTCAATCCCGCGAGTATGGGGTCGAACTATTCTGTCCAGCATAGTATGTGGGCGCCTAGTATCCTGCAAGAAAGTAAAAGAAAAAAAAAAAGAAAATGGGAGTAAAATATGATAAAAATAAAATCCTAAAAAAAACTCAAGTAGTACTCAAAAATCACAATTTAATAACTCCACTCCCCGGCAACGACGCCAAAATTTGACCGCAGGTCGCAACTCGACACAATTATAATTTATATTTTTCCTTGACTAACTAACCCATACTAACTAGTAGTAGCGACAAGTAACGGTCGATCCCACGAAGAGGGTAAATCAAATTGTGGCTTATCGTATTAATTGAGACTATAAAAGTAATAAAAGAGCGGGTTGTAAATTTAATTACAAAACTACCTGAAATTCTAATGAAATAAATAAAATCTAAACAAAAAAATAAAAATACAATAAATTAAATTAAGAGAAATTTCTTGTTCACGGTTCCATTTACACCCTCAACTGACTCGTCTAATCAACTTTGATATCAAATCTCGATATTTTATGGAATTACTAGCCCTATGTAACGGCACGGTCTGCTACTAGAATGTTTCCTTATTTTTAATTTAACCGCGAGACGCTCTACGATTAAACCTGACTTCTTGTACAGTCCAAAAAAACATTTTCAAGATTTAATACAATTAGCCGCTTTACGAATTAGAAAAGTAGGCTAGACTAAGTAGTGAACTCAACGGCATTCATTCACTTAAATAGGCTATGTTATCCCCAGTAGTCACCATCGTTTGGTTGCTACTTATGAATTAAACACATTAACAATTAGGGATTGAAGGTCTAATTCTACGTTAGACATGAAAAATTCTATCTAGTTGATCAATCAAAACAAAATCAAACACATCAAGGTTAATTATTTAAAATAACACACACAATTCCAAAAAGATAATGAAATCATCAACCACGAAAATCAATCAAACATCGTCAAGTCGTAGGATTCGACATTCCCAAAACTATAGAGAAAAACTACTCTAACATAATAAATAAAAATAAAAGAAAGAGGAAAGAATTATCCCCTTTCGTGGGTTACTCTCGTCTGCTTCTGTGAAGCCCGTTTGTTTATTGAATTTGTTGGTGTATTTATTTATTTGCATTATTATTATTTTGATATTAATTACCTAATTGCTTTTTATATATAATTATTGTTTGTAATATATATATATATATATATATATATATGTGTGTGTGTGTGTGTGTGTGTGTCGGTTGATTTATTTTATCGTCGACCGTTGGAGCTGAGCCATTTAATTGGCTAAGTAACAACCGAGAGCAACTAGGCCCGTATGCCACGCGCCTCATGCAACCGCGCCCCGAACCGACGCGACCCGAACCATCCGCGCCCGTTTCTCCTTGTGTGTTTCTTGTTGGGAAAGATTGAGGAACCCTAAGTCTATGAATATATGTTAAGTCTTTTTCTCCCTTCATCGTAACGCGTAGACACCCATCTCTCTTAATCTCTCTCGCTCGTCGTTCAGAAGAGAAAAATATCTCGCTCTATCTCGCTTAAACCAATCGCCACCATTGCCTTGGCCTATCGGCCACCGCAAAATATTGCACGACGCTCCACCTCGCTATCGCTGCTCCACCGCGAGTCCTTACCCCAGTGATCCTTTCTTTCGCTATCCCCGTCGCGATAAGTACCGCAGCGTACTCCGCTCACTGTCGTGAGCTCATCCCCGGCTCGATAACCACCGTGCACGAGCATCACCCAGCAGTCCCCTTGTTGCTGTTCCAGGCCACCGAACACGCTGCCAGCGTCCCAGTGAACGTGCGCAGATGACCGAAGATCCACGCGCACTACCGCATGCGAGCCACGCATAGCTTCCGAGCTGTGAACACGCGCCAGCAGCCTTGTCTCGGTCTTCTCTCGACTGTCTCGTGTATTTTTCGTGAGAACGGTACACTAAGGCTTGGGACCCTTCTTTTTAATGTGTTTTTATGTGTGGTGTTGTAGCCCTTTTGTTATTTGCGTGCTAGGGTTAGGAATTCAATTGTTCATGTTATGAAATTATATGTTTATGTGTGATCTTGAGTGAATTAATGATATAACATGCTAATTGTGAAACCCTCCCTTGTTTATATGAGTTAAAATGATGTATAAGGTGCATGGGATGCTGTTTTGGAGGAATCACATGATTTGGATAATGCATGATATGGATAAATGTTGTTTTCGCGTTCGTCTCTTCGGTTTGAGATCAAAACTGAAGGACATGAGTTATTTTCATGGAAACACATAATGTTTGAGTGCTTTGGTGTGTCCTTCACATGTTAGAAAAAGTCTTGGGTCATTACGATACTTATTCCATGAGTTATGAATTTTTAAAAATGGTCGTGCTGTTGAATTTTGTAAAAATCATGATAAATTGAGTTCTGGGCATGTTGATGTGAATTTTTGATATGTTGGACCTCTGTTGATGAAGTTTATGCTGTAAATATTTCAAGTCTAAACTCGACATGTAGCTATGTGTTTTGTTGAAATCAAGTTCTGGTCAGAATCTTGTAAATTCAATATAAAATCGAGTCTGATGAATTTTGATGTGATATTTTGTGGAATGTGTTGTTCTGTTATCATGATGTGATTTGAAAGTTTCACTCTACGGCTGTAATTTTGCAAAAATTATTTGACTGGGTTAAAATGATTTCTAGGGGTTGATCTTTGGTGAATATGTGTATTTCTGAGTCTATTTTATTGTGGTAAAATTTCATTGAAAACGCACGAGTGCATTTTTGAATGATCCGATTGGTACTTTTTCCAGCCATTTTCTAGCACCTGCCACCCCAGCCCCGAGCCAGCAGCTCCGTCGGCACCTAACTGAGCCTCGTTTTTGCTATTTCTGACCCGTTTGACTTCCTATTGACCCATCACTAAGTTTATCTTGTTTTATATGTTCTAAGTGATGCTTAATTGGTTTATCGAGTCTAGGCAGTTAAGCCATAGGTTCCAAACTGCTTTAGGAATTTCCTCGAATCACGTAGTCGATACGGTTTTGACTAAGTGAATGTTATTGTATGTGTTTCCAAGTGTTGGGATAGTTTTTTATAGGAGTATCATAATTATTGTAGGTGTTTGACGAGCCGAGGTCTCAACCTACACGTGATTATCGTGCAATCTTTTGTTTCTATCCAGGTGGGTTTATTTAAATTGCTATGTCATAAGTTGGTTATGTTTTGTTTGGTTGGTATGATTAATGTATGCATGTGAACCATGTAGCCTATCGATGCGAGTTGTTACGGCCGTCGGTACGATTGTCCCCATCGGTGTGATACGGTGACCTTGTGAGGCAGTCTCCCTAAGTCCCATGGCGGGCCATATCGTTGTACGTTACATGGCGTGCCTTCGATATGTATGTCGAACTAAGATACATGGCGTGCTTTCGACGCCTTCGAATAGACCAGTAGTAGTCTTTTGATAGATGTGCACACATGAGTAATGTGAATTGGTGTGTTATTTGGAGATGTGACAAATTGATTGACTTATGTTCATGATGCGACCATACCCTCTTTACATTATATATTGTTGTTTACGTGCATATTGGTGAGCACCATGGGTTCCATATTGTGCACATCCCCACTTTTCTTCCCCAGGTTAAGTAGGTTGCGGGCATGGCGAGAAAGGTGTTGGGTTCTGTTAGGAACGTCAAACAACATGCACACTATTGAACTTTATCGAAATAAATCCTAACGCAGCGAAATCAATAGTTAGGATATGGACGTTTACCTTTTAAAATTTTTGCCGACTCTGAGACGATGT
>CACSLK010027838.1:2431778-2441887 GCA_902706635.1 Striga hermonthica | reverse complement strand
TAATTTAATGTAGGAAGAAAATCTCCTACTAATCTCCTCCTTCTAGAAGACTCCTACGTCTCCTAGCAATAGAGAAGATCCTTGTAGGAATATCTTTCTTAATTAAATTAATAACCATGGAATAAAATTAATTCCTAATTTAGAAACCCTAATTTTACTCCAATTAATAATATAATGTAGGAAATATATTTCCCACTAATCTTCATCTTCTAGAAGACTCCCAGTCTCCTAATCCCAAGAGAAGATTCTGGTAGGAATTTTATTCTCCTAATTAATTAATTAATATGTATATAAAATTAATTCCTATTTAATGGAATTAAATAATAAAACATCCCACTAGAGTAATATTATTGCTCTCCCCATTTAGCAACTATTTACCAATAAAATTGAGCCTCCATGATTAAATAATATTAATCTGATTGACCGATTTACCTCCCTATGTTTAAGATATAATGTTCGTTGATTAATTAAATTACTGACAAAATAATTAATGAACTTCTTATTGTTTTCCGAAATTAGTACCACTCAGCCTTTAACCATTATGTCAGACAATCGTCTACCTCCAGGGTTTAACATAATGTTCCTTTCCGAGCTCATTTCGGGGACGTCATCAATCCAGCGCACTGGAACATAGTGACTGTAAATAATCTATAATAGCACATCATATAATTATTCTTACTTACCAAAATACCTCGTATGTCATCCTAATAGAATAGGAATCACTTGGTAAATTAAATAAATAAGAAATAAAAATATATGCCTATTTTATATTATCTTACAGCTTAAGAGAACGCATCAATCACTGAAGGTCTAGGTTACGACAACGATCAGTGAGTCTCATATCCTTATCCTTCCGTGGTCCTGTTCAACACTTAACATAAGTGCTAGTGTAATCCTTCAGTCAAAGACCAACTGAATCGAGAATACACTACAGTCTTTTTCCAAGTGGGGTCTCACTGCCAGTCTAGACTGTGAACGAATAGTTTAGTCTTATAAGGAACCGATAGGTGATCTTTCTGTTCGAAACTCTTCGAACCACACTACCTCAATATAAGACATGGAGTATGTATTGCATAAATAAATAAACTGCAAACATATGTACTTTGACCGAAACATGATTGCAAGATCAAAATGGAATTGATAGAATCTGCAAAACATAGCTTTTACAGCATACCTCTAACAAAAGGGACGAGTGGGTCGGTTATATGTTTATGCTTTATGCTTCCGCTTTTTATTAATAATCATGTGTGTCTTTATGAACCTTTATTTGGTTTTCAGACATGTTAAAACTGCTTTCAAACTTATGTTTTGAAATGTTGGGTTTTGTATTATTTTCGAAAAACCTATGTTGGATTAGTTTTCATTTTGGAAACATGTTGGTTTTGGATATTCTTGTTTATGTGCTACTTGAATATCATAATCGATTATTCATGCTATTGTGATTGCTGAATATCATGTGTAATGCTTTGTTATCGGTTAATGAAAACCATGTGAAAAACTGGGTAATGAATCCCCGTGAGATCAGACATGACTTGATCTATGTAAATGTTGAGTAATTCCCATGTTTAAGTTGGTTTCGAAAAATGAATTTCGAAAATGTTATATTGATTTTCTGGAAAGTCTGGAATTTCTTTAAAATCAAAGTGGGGTGTTACAGCTTCTGTTTTATGTTCTGCGCGAACTCTCTTTTCTCAGTTATGCTTGTGTGGTGGCTGCTTGAATAAATTCCTTTCCCCCAAAAAAGTTGATGCCTATATATCCTGATGGCTAGTTCTCTTTCGAGTGATATTATGCTAATTAATTATTTCAATCTCTCCAATGTATATCATGACTGGACCCACATAAATTCTGACTTGGTAGTTGCGTAATGCCCTCTTTTTCTCTTATTTGTAATGAAATAAGCCCCCCAAGTGGGCCCCTATTAAAAGACAACATTGACTCAAGTGATGTAGCCTATACTGGCCAGAGTATAGGGTGTTTTTGGGTCAGTACGGGGCAGTACGGGACACCCCCAGACTATGCTGGAAAAACTTCTTCATCCTTCTTCGTGCATTCACACATCTTCGTGCAATCAGAAATAGTCCCAAAAATGCTGAATGTAGATAATAAAATATCAAAGTACAAGAATTCATACAAATAATAAATAAGTCGAAAAATAAAGATGTGCGAATAAATTAAGTGTACAGGAATATTACACTACTAAATATATAAAACGTGCACATTTTTGACCTATCAGCCATTTCAATGCAACTTCTTACAGATGAATGAGCCCGATTCTTAACTTCTTGAGATCCCCATGGATTTGAACTACGAAACTCAGATTGATGATATCTTCTCCTAGGGTAAGACGTTAAATAGCCTTCGCTTTATGGGTAACCTTTGTCCAACAAATAATACTTTCCTAAACGTACACATGTTATATTACAATTAAATATATTATGTGTGTGTGTGTGTGGTGGGATTGGGGGTGGGGGAGGGAGGCAACATATAAGTGAAAAATATGTGATACCTGATGGTGGCTTTTGAAAATTGAGATATGGATTATTGATCGTATCAAGAAAAGTACAAAAATTATATATTGATCCCTCCCAAACGGTTAATACATATGTGAACAATAAGCCAAATTCACACACTGCTAAGACATTTGTTGTTAGTATCCCTTTCCTTCCTCTGTAACGAATTTGATCATTCATACATTGGGTAAATCCATATAATTGAACAACCACGTCAAAACGGATGCTCCAAGACCTTAAACCCTTCTTTAGTCCATAAATAGACCTCTTCAGCTTACAGGCCAAAAGCTCTTGTACCTTTGCAATGAACCCTTCTAGTTGCTGCATATAAATGTTCTCGTCCAAATTACCGTTAAGAAAACCGGTCTTAACATCCATTTGCCAAATCTCATAATCCATATGAGCGGCTTCAGCCAGAAGAATCATGATGGATTTGAGCATAGCTACAGGCGAAAAAGTTTGCTCATAATTGATCCCCTCTTTCTGAGTATAATCTTTCGCAACAAGCCTAGCCTTGAAGGTCTCAACCTTCCCATCTGCTTATCTCTTTCTCTTATAGACCCACTTGCATCCAATAGCGCGAACGCCACTGGCTGGCTCTACAAGATCCCAGACCTAATTGAAATCCATAGACTCCATCTTAGACTTCATCGCTCTTTGCCAAGATTTTGCGTCCCGATCTTGAAGTGTCTCATGGTATGTCCATGGGTCGATTTCAAGCACGCCTGGGACAACCTCAGAAGACTCTCCCAGAACCATGAATCATTCGGGCTGCTGGACAACCCTCTCACTACGACGAGGTACTACCTGCTCAGGTGCATCTTCAGTGATACGTGTTGCAGTACTATGTGGTGTAACATCAGGTGCACTCGGTATTAAAGTGCTCACTCCCTTTTATCTCCTCGAGGACATGTCTACTATTGGGCTTATGGTCTAAAGCATAGTCTTCCTCCAAGAACCTTGCGTTCATGCTAACGATTACTTTTTGGTCCTCGGGATAATATAATAGACCACCTTTCGCTTCCTTAGAATATCCCATAAACAGCCTTACTTCTGATCTAGGTTCTAAATTATCAGTATCGGTTCTCAGCACATGTGCTGGACTACCCATATCCTGAGATGTCTTAGACTGGGCTTGTGCCCAGACCACAACTCCAATGGTGTAGACGGTACTGACTTATTAGAAGGTACTCTATTCAAAATGTACGCTGTTGTTTCTAGGGATATCCCCAAAATGAATCTGGTGATGTACTATAACTCATCATTTCTCTAACCATTTCCATAAGAGTCCTATTCTTTTGTTCTACCATGCCATTATGCTGGGGCGTGACCGACGCAGTTTGCTGGGAAATAATCCCATTGTCCGTCATGGAGTTCCTAAATTCGTTCGAGATATATTCACCACCATGATCTGATCGTAGTGACTTGATACTTTTTCCTAACTGCTTTTCCACAACTGCCTTATACTCTAAGAATTTATCAAATCAATTAGACTTGCGGTGCAATAGAAAAATGTATCCATATCTCGAGTAGTCATCGATAAACATAACAAAGTACTCGAAACCACCTCTAGCTTGAACAGTCATAGGACCACACAGATCGGAATGAACTAGCTCTATCAAATCTTTGGCTCTATGCCCCTTTGACTTAAAAACCCTCTTAGTCATTTTTCCTTACAGGCAACACTGACAAGTTGGAAAAGCCTCGACTTCTAACGACCCCAAGGGCCCATCTACCACCAACCTTTGAATCCTCCTAAGGTTTATATGACCAAGTCTTAAATGCCAAAGATATGATCCGTTCAATTTCGAAGGTTGCTTTCTCTTATTTAGGTTAGATGACGAATTAAGTAATTGTTTCTGTTGCAGTGGAGATGACTTTGGTTCTAGAATATATGATTGTCTATTAATGAACCAGAACATATGAACTTTTTGCCAAAATGAATTAACAACTTTATTATCAAAAGTAGCAGAAAAACCATTCATAAACAAATTAGAAACTAAAATTAAATTCTATCTAAAGTTAGGAACATAAAGACAATCCTTCAAAACCAAAATCCTATCTAAACCAAAATCTAAATAGACGTCTCCCACTGCAACTGCTGACGCTCTACTAGCATCGCCTAAGTAGATGGTAACTTCTCCTTCCCTAAGTCGTTTGGTTTCCTGGAAACCCTACATAGAATTGTAGACATGATCAGTGGCTCATGTATCTACACACCAGGTTCTAGTAGATAACACCGCTAAATATGTTTCAACGACTAATTAAAAAGATGTACCTTTATCGTCCTTCTTGAGGAAAGGCCAGTCAACCTTCTAGTGTCCTTTCTGCTGGCATCTGTGGCACTTGCCTTTCAACTTCTTTGCTTCTTGTTGAGGTCGCGCATCATTCATGACCGCTTTGCCCTTTCTTGTTGACTTCTTCCTTTTCTTACCCTTAGGAGGCCTAGAAGAAGAACCTTCACCCCGCTGGGCAACGATCGCTTGAGATTTTTGATGAAATAGGCCTTCTTCCGACTGAAGTTCAGAGACAAGTTCCGGTAGAGTCATTAACATCTTATTCATGTTGTAATTCAACTGGAATTGTTCGAAGCTCTTTGGAAAAGACTGGAGCATTATATCGACCTGGGTTTCCCCGTCAATAAAAGCCCCAAGAATCTCCAGCTCATTCAGCTAGGCCATCATTGCAAGAACATGTTCCCTTACGGGAGCGCCCTCACACATTGTCATATTCATCAGATACCTCATGGCTTCTTGTCGGGCAGCCCGCGACTGATGGCCAATCAGTTCCTTGAGATTGAGGAGCATTTCTGCCGCAGTTTTTATAGACTGATGTTGAAGTACGTTTGACAAGGATGCCACGATGTAACACTTCGCCATCTCGTCAGCCTTTTTCCACCTAGCATACGCCTCTTTCTCTTGATCTGGTGCATTATCAGCGGGCACATCCGGACAAGCCTTAGCAATAGCAAATTTGTACACTTCAGCAGTTAATACTATATCCAAGTTCTTTTTCCAGTCAATGTAAATTGGGACCAACAAGTTTATTTTCTTTGAGAATTACGGACAACGAATTGAAAGACATTTTGAATTCATGGGATCATTCAAACATAGTCTTTACTTAGTCAAGTGTTTTTGAATTTAACATCAAATATTGATCTCAAAAAACAATATTCAAATAAATTCACCGACACCTCAAAACATCGAATCCCGGCAGGCCACTGAGTGTGGACGTCTACGGTTCAAACCATCGCAAGAGGAGGGATTAATCCCTTTAATTAACATAATGTCCAAGCAATACTTAACTAATAGTTAATCCAACTTCTGGCCAGCGCAAAATAATAACATATTTTCCTTTGGGAATATCGTAATTATTTACACTTGAAGCACAACCCATTAAATTGTACTAAGTTTTACTACCAAAATTCTACGTCCACCTTTGGGTGACCCGTACGCTTTTGAAATAACTCGTTACTACCATCCCGAAGGAGATTTGTCCTTGTGAATTGTGAAATAAAATGTCATTTGGGCTCGATTTAAATCACTTCACTGACAAACTTATAATGGAGGCCTTGTATGTAATTTATTTGAATCCATTATACACTTAATATAATTTTTATTTTAAGGGATTTTGCTAAACATGCTTCTAATAATTTAATTTGCATATAAAGCAATTAAATCACATAAAAACATGCATATTAATAGGCAATAATAAACGAGGAACTACAATCCAACTATCATGGCCATTTAATCAATCTCCAATGTTACGGGAAAATGCAATCTTGTCCTTGTTGAATGTGCCTTCCGATTCAGGAATTGAAACTTCCCCTTTCGCGGCGACTCCCACTCTTCATCTTGAACAGGTCGTCTAGGGAAAAGTCGCCATTGGATCATCACCATGGCATCAGTCTGAGTGTTTATCACCTTGCCCCGTCGAGGTTGGTCCACGTTCGCCGGATAGAAAATGAATAATATAAAACAACAATTACATAATTCATCCTATGACCCGCGCAGGAGTCGTACATGAGTTTTCTATGGAAGCAGTAAACTATACGGTGTCCCACCGCACGAATAATTGATTACTAGCACTCACCAACCCAAAAACTCCTCGACATGTCTGTGGCTTATAAAACAACATACATTCATACATAATTTAAAAACCATACACACGGGCCATATAGTCGGATTTGAAATCACCTGCAAGACTATATTTGCAATTTCTAATCTACTGTGTCGTTGCGTCCGTACACAATTAATTCATGTAAACAGACAAGTCCTAACTTAAACAGTGCACAAAGTTGAATTAAACCTGGGCTCTGATACCAGTTGTAGGGTTCTATAAGGAACATCAACGAGATGCACAGTATTGAACTTATTGAAATGAATCCTAACGCAGCGGAATCTATAGATAGTATTAGCACATTACCTTTTAAATTTTAGCCGACTCAGATACGTTTCTGGTTTCTATTGATGAAGTTCGTCTGAACACCACAATTCAATGGGCTGACAGAGTTGGCCTTTTCTCTATTCTGATCGAGCTGCTAAAGCACGAACGGATCATTGAAATTGGACTCGGGTCATCTCGGTCATCGGGAATACAGCGGCTAGGCTCGGTCACTGGTTCGTCGCTGGCAGGCGCTGGTCAGCTCTCACGAACTACAGTTGCACGAGAGCAGGTGGATTGGCTCGCCGGCGGGACGCGTCGCGGACATGCACTGGGGTTCAGGGGACGACAGTGAGGAAGACGAGCGCGTGCGGTGCAGGACTCCTACGTCGATGAGGACTGGGTGGGGGAGTCTGGGGTCACGCGTACATGTGTTGCACGTTTCCTTTTCACGTGGACTAAGGCGCGTGTTCTTCTCGCACTCGGGAGCGACGTGCGATGAACTCAGACGGCAGCGTCACGCAAACAGGCAGGCGACACTGGGCTCTCGCCCGGGTACTTGGGATCATCACTGGGGATGTGCGCCAACATCTGGCTGCGTGCGGCTGCAGGCGCTTGCTCGTGGCTGCGTGCAGCTGGCTTCCGGCAACTTCGTGCGACGGCGGAGATTTCTTGCAGCTTTCTGACGGCGCCAGATGGCGGCGGTCGGCGGTAGTAGGTTGACCTACTTCAATTAATCTTGGTGGTGTGATTAATCAAATCTCTCGAACTCTCGAAGAACACAATTTCTCTCTCTTGGGAAGAAGGAAAAGACGAGCAGCATGTATAACTTGAAGAGGTTGAGACATGGTATATTTATAGGCTCCATTAAGGACCTTAAGGAGGTGCTAAATATGGGCTTATCTCATTATGCTTAGGAATCCTAATCATGCTCCATATTATATCCCATGTAGAAGTCCCATTCCTCCTAACCCTTTTTACCTTCTAGCAGACTCCATAGTCTCCTAACCCTAGGTAATACTCTAGAAGAAATATTCTTTTTCTAATGGAATCTAAAATATGAAATACAATTAATTCATAAAATCCTAATTAGAATTAAATAATAAAACATCGCACTAGAGTAAGATTATTGCTCTCCCCATTTAGATAAATTCGAACCTCCAAATGGTATGGTTAGCGTTGACACAAATAAAAACCGTTAAGGGGTTAGCTCGGCACTACGATACTTACCCACATCGGCCACGGTTTCGGCCGAAAATTTAGACAACTTGAAGTGACGAAGTAAACGGATATCAGAAGTTAGTTTCACAAGGTGTAGAGGTTAGCAATTCCATTCCCGGATAAGTGCATCATATCCGGCATTGGGCCGAGGGTTATTGCGCTGGCCAAGTAGCTCGTGGATCCATTCAGTGGAAAAATGGAAGGTACCAGGGGGAGGGCGGATAAAGTAGAATTTGGTCATCCAGTTATCTATTTTGATTTTGGTGGACTCAAGGAGTGAGCATTGTGGCGAGTAGATAAGTAGTAGAAGGTGCCGAGGGATTTCATCCATAAGCAGTAAAAAACAAAACTCGGGGTCCAGTTTTCCTATCCTAGCTCGGCATATCATAATGAAGCCTACTAGCATCCTAATGGAGTTCGGAGAAAATGGTTTATAGGCAGCCTATATAAATTGCTAAGTTTTATGAGATCATCGAGAAGGGGAAATCTGAGCCTGGTCGTCGCCTAGTCTAGGAAAAAGGTGTAATAACTTGGGGGCAAATTAGTGTAGCTATTGTTCGGCCGAGGTATCTTGAGCTCCCAACCTCGGGGAAGCTCAACCTCTTCAAAAACCTTTGTTATCCTATTTGTTGAATAGGAGGCGAGAAGGCTAGGGCGCGCCGAGCTCACCATGGAGATAACATCTTTGGCTTGGAGCCGGTAAAGAAAGGGTCAGCGATGGCTCGCCTACAGGTTCTTAGTTGGAAGCGAACTAGGAGTTTAATTAGTCAGAATGATGGGGTGTTCTAAGTAGCAGCAAATAATTGGCACCATATTCAATTAGGACATAGTTACCAGTGTAGTATGCGTTCGCAAATGCAAAAATTAAAATACAATAAGTAATAATAACAATGAAGTTGGATTAGATAATGATACGTACCCAGGGTGTGCTCGGAAGGATGTTAGAATGGAGACCTGGTGAGAAAAAGTTCGTCGTGCGTGGAAGAGCAGTACACAGGGAGTCGATCAAGGATGGAGGGAAGATGAAAGAGTAAACAGTAAAGTATGAGGATGAGGGGTATTTATATATGGGCGTTTTTTCATTTGGAATATGAGGAGTCGGCCAATAATGGCCGTTGATATGCCACAAGACCGATAGTGGAGATTGATAGCGTGTTAGGAAAGCTAAAGAGTTACAAGGACGACTTATGGATGTTACCGGTATAAACGTCTAATCGATGACACATGTAAAAAGCGTGTGGTACATATTTTCACGAACAGGAAGGCGCAAAATTTGGAGACGGAGATGTTATGAGCTATCAAATAGTTCGGTCCATTATGATGTGACGGGCTTTACTGGCCCGGCAAGACAGTAAGACTTGAGTGATATGACGGGCTGACAATGTAGGATAGTGAAATAATGTTATGCAACGAATTGAGAATGCCCTGAAAATATTGTAGGGTGGCAGGGAGGAACAGTTAGTTTGGCATTCCGCCGAGCTACTTGTAAAAAGGCTAGATAGTTTCCAAGAGCTTTTGCAATAGTTCGCCTCCGAAACTAAAGGGGCTAGATGATGTGGTATAATGGAGTATAGCTCGGCTAATCTATTTTCTAATACGATAGATGCGTATGCCGAGCTTGAGGGGAAGCTCGACTGGTGTTTAGAGGAAGCCGGTGAAGGAGGGGTTAGATATGGATGATGTTAGGACTAGCCCGACATACACTTAGGGGTTAGTGGAATCAAGTATAGCAGGAAGCTAGGCCATTGTAAATGGTGAGGCTAAGCTCGGCCATTGTAAGTGACGAGGTTAAGCTCGGCCATAGCAGTAGCACGATAATGCCAAGGAAGCCGACCTGTCTGAGAAAGGGTACCGGATGCCCCATAGCCGAGATGTTGAAGGTGGGTGGTTCAAGGGACGTGGTTTCGATCAAGTAAGGCATTAGGCCCTTAATCCTGCTTACTAAAGAAGTCTAATGGAATTGGGATTCTGGATAACCACATGGGACGCGCG
>CACSLK010027838.1:2385568-2415857 GCA_902706635.1 Striga hermonthica | reverse complement strand
AAAAAAAAAAAAAATAGGGCCCCAAATATATGGGGAGGCTTTAGGCATGGGCCTAGGATGCCTCCCCCAAAGAGCCGACCCTGCTTATCAAGTTTGAAGAAATTTATTTTTGTCTAATATCAAGTCTAACTCAAGAGCAAAAAAGAATATATAAACAACATTACGAAGTATAGATTTTCGCCATGTCAACATCCGAAGCGTGAGAGTCTATCACTTAGGCTCAACATGTTTTGAATGAATATATCTAGTATAATACCCTTGTACTACACGGGTACGTAAATATCTTAATATTTGTATAATAAGAAAATTAACATAATTTGGGTTTATTATAAAATTATGTATAATGAATATACAACAATAATAACTGACTAACAAAGTTATAACTAATTCAAATGGTGCTCGCATTTTTACACTGAATTTTATAAAAAAAATATTTGTTAGTTATATTTCTAAAATTATATATGCATAAAATTGATATTATTTACATCTCCATAGATTTGATTTGAAACCTATGAGAAAATATATTAAAATAATTATTATGGTGTATTAATGAATTAATTTTTTTTATTTTTATAAAATAATTTATATTGTTATTTGATGTTTTTTGAATTGATTTGATAATAAAATTAGCTTTCTTTGTAAAGGTAGATGATCTTTTTATTTTATATATGCAATACGGATGTCATATCGAGCATCATTAAAATATGATTATTTTGACATATCATATGTTAAAAATAAAAAATATTTTAAAAAAGATATAAAGTTTTAAAAATAAAAAGAATACATATTTATAATAAGCAATATACTAAAATATGAATTAACTAAGAAAAGTATGAAATATGCAAATGAGCTATGTTAGTATTATACATTTATGTTTATTAAAAGTCAAACAAAATGAATATATATAATATAATATAAAACTATAAAAGTATGAAATATATATGCAAATAATTTTTGCTTTGATTTGAATTTAGTCCCTTACAATCCGCATGTGTTGATATGCACTAAAATGGATGAGGAGTGTTACGAATTTTATTTTATGGAATGCTTGGATTAAATATACTGTTATGAAATGATTTTGATTAAATATATCAATTTTGGTATTAAATATTTTGGTTTAAATAATTAAGGAATGTAATTATAGTAAGTCCGAACATATTTATTTTGGAATGTAATTATATTAATTTTTATTCGAGCCAAAAGACGAAACATGTAATGTTGTCAAGTAAGACTCCGAAGCGTGCGAGTTAACCATTTAAGCCTCAAAAGGTTTTGAAATTATATAAAAAGGGATGAGTGGTTTATTTTTCCTTGGTCAAATAATTAAGGTAAATAGTATTTTGATCCAAATCAAATAATTTGATGTACCTTTTGGAATTTAGTTTGCGTTTAAAAGTGTATGTGATGTGAGTGCAATGTGATCAAATAATTTGTCGTGGAAATTACATTCCACATCAACACATTTATTAATACCACAACTTTTTATTCTCTAATGTACAATGTGATCACATATGTTGTGATGACTTGGACATAATTAATGTCTACACTGTAGAGAAGAATGTGGTTCATCCACATTCTTCTCCACTTTATAGCTAGCCAATAAAGAGAAGAGTGAGAATAACTCTTACCAATTCCAAACAATTTAATTATTTAATTAATTTTCTTATTATATATGATAAAATTTTATATTTGGTAAGTAAATAGAATTGTAGTTAGACTACATTGTGCATTGGAGATAATTTTTTAATTTCATAGTTGTAAACTTAACATTTTTCTACATGGTTCACAATCCATTTAATTTATTGACATTTGTCAAAAATTATTATACAACAACATTAGAGCATTGGAGATGCTCTAGTAGTGTTAGATGAATTGCCTATTAATTCTGTCAATTTTATTTTGGATTTATTTTTAAAATAATTGAAATAACCAAACCGATCGAACTATAAAAAATATTATTTTTTGTATATTTATATATATAATTTATTTTTTAAGCCAAAAACATCATAAAATATTAAATAAAAATATTAAAATACTAAATATAATTATCTATATCTATATCTATATAATTTCTGGCTCATAAGCTTTTAATAAAACCTATTAAATTATACCTATGTGGCAATATAATGTTTCCCTCCAAAAACCGTTACTTTTTATTTATTTAACATCTCATTTAATTATTAGATAATCAACAATTCTTCAAAATTACAAAAATCATTTTAAATTTCTTATTTACGTACAGTTGACCATATAATGTGTTGACTATTTAACGTGAGTAGATGCTATTGTCGTGATTACATTTAAACTAACTTCTTTTGGAAAATAAAAAATATATTTCTTGCCAGCTCGCATCGTCACCCAGGACTGGGAATTCCGTATTTCAATTACTAAATAAATAATACATAATCTATATCTATATACATATAAAAAAAAGTTTGACATTTACTTTAAAAAGCAAGTGAAATCCCGCCAAAAAAATTGTTCTTTTTCCTTTATTAGTAAGTTCTATTAAAAAAAATTTACAATTGCCGGTCATACTTTGAAATTCGGAAAAAAATGTCAACAAGATCTGTACAATATATAGAGAAATTTGCACTATGTACGACATTTATAAATTTTTATTACATAAAAGAAACCAAATCTTAAATAATAGCAATTCAACTAGTTGAGCCCCTTTTATTTGCAAAACTACCAAAATGCCAATAAAATAATGAATTTACATACATAATCAACTTTCAGAGTAATTAATGAAAAACTTATCAACTTCTCAAAAATCTAATCACGACTCTCTCTCTCTCTCTCTCTCTCTCTCTCTCTCTCTCTCTCTTTCTCTCCTTTGTTCTTCTTCTTCTTCTTTCTTCTTCTTCTCTCTATCTCTCTTATTCTTCTTCTACAACTTTACGTTTAAATTTTTATCTCTTCCTACAGTTACATTTTTTATCTTTTTTTTTTATCGGTCGAATACGGGCGACCCACGACATGGATGAGCGCGGGATCGACGGATCAATGGATTGGCATACCCGCCGGTAGTAAGGCGACCCTAAACCCCGAGTAACGACCACCTAACCAAGGAGGCGCACTTGCCCTCCAACGGCTGGAGATAGTGGTTTGTCGGCGTTGGCCCTCCAGTTAAGCTTAAGGAAGGCGACACCAAATCGAAGTAGATCTGAAAAAAATTCTAGCGATGAAAACAACTTATTACGTGGGATGTTTATTTTTCTTGTGTGATCTGACTGTGTTTTCAATTCTCAAAAATTTGGTGTGCTTGATTCGTTGATAGATAGTTCTATTCTGTATATGTTACGAGTATATACTGTATATTTTCAGTATATGTTTCCATCTGTGTAATGTACCATCCTTCCAACTATTCTGTATATGTTGCGCGTAAATGTTGTTGGTATATACAGTATATTTTTGGTATTTTTTTTGGTCCGACTAATGTAGCATCATTCCAAGACGAAGAAAACACATGATGAGATTGATTCGGTCATTGGTCATAGAAGAACTACATATATACAACATATGTTCCACAAATATACTCTATAAAGTTTTAAAAAACATCACAATCAACATACTTTGTTGTGTTTCTTTTATGTCACGATATACAATGAGTATATCTTACGTATACGTTCCTGACAAATATACTGTTTTTTAGTATATGTTAAGGTCGACCATATATTTTAAGTATATGTACATGAGAACGATTTTCAACTTGTTTTATATACTGTATATATACAAACAATATACATAATAAATCAAGACAAATTACAATAATAAACAAAAAATATATCGACAATATCAAAAAATAGATCGACAAGAACAAAAAAAAAAAATTACCCGATTCGTTAAAAATATTTTTTAAGATTATGAGATTTTTAAAGAGTTTTACGTTAATGTCGCTTGAAATTCAAAATCATTAGCTTTCCTATTTCTACTGAACAACCTCCTTAATATTAGGATTGATTTACTTTCCATGTGTGTTTTTAATTCTTTTCTTTTGTCATGAAAAACGATTCCATAATATAGCTTTTCAGATTTGGTAACTTTATCTTAGCATATTGGCAATGATTTTCACACTATTTTGTAGGGATGCAATACAATATCACACCATGGTATTTTTACAAATATTTTTATTTCGTTAAGTATACATGAAATTTCGCCCAATATATATGGTCAAAATTTGGGGCCCATGCCTAAAAACAAATCCCCACCAATCTCACATCTCTGTAACACAAAAAAAAAATCATTCGGCCTCTTTAGAGCAACTTTAGTGGTAAACCTCTAAAAACCTCACTTTTCAATTTTCAAATTTTTACTCCAATAACTACAAAACTCAAATATTCATAAACATTACAAAAAAATATATATAATAAATTAAAGCAAGTGTCTACAAGTGTGGCAGATGTGGGCCATGGTACCCAACACATGATTTGAAGTGCGTGTGTCTCCAACATTCATGTAAAACTTTTCTCTCAAGCAGTGTATTACACATTCCATCAAGTGAATTATTTATATAATATTTCTTATTTTACTTTTGAGGTTTAGAAGAGGTTTGTGAAATCATACCTGATGGGCTTTTTATAAACCTCAAACCTCATCAATATAATAGAAAAGCTATGAGGTTTGTGTTTATAAACCTCTTGAAAAGCTCTATTAAGGATGCTCTTAGTGTCGATGTCAGCCCCACCGTTGGTGTCGGCACCACATTAGCGGCACAATTAGAACAACATGTATCAGAAGTACAACCTCGTCATCAACTCCATCGGCACTGTCCTCGACCAACGGAGGACCACTTATGAGACATCCGCGACGACGCCAACTTCGTCGCCGTCCTCGCCTACAGGGTACAGCTCGTCCGTCCTGATGAAGGTCAACGTCTTCAGCGTTAAAAGGATCGTTGGCGAGAACGCGACCGACACTGTTGATCGGCGAGGTGCATAATTTTGAAAAGTGAAGTGACCGATGTCGGAACGCCGACTAACTGGGGAGGAAGGTGACAAGAACCGCTGAAGGACGACGGTGACGGGAAATTCATTTTTGAATATTGGGACCTTCTTTGAAAATTTGATAAGTCTCAAGAACTTATTTGCATGTTTCATGAACTTTAAATATATTACAATTTAGTTCATAGGTCAAATCTATAGTTTATTAAAAACTTAATAATTGAACATTAATGTTAGGTAAATTGCACAATATTACCATGCACTTTAAAAATACTCGCACTGTAGAATACACAACAGTGCAAGACAAGATGCACATTAAGAACTGTTGTAATCCAGAATTACCGACCAAACTAAATTTTTTGTTTCAAATTTTTATATGTCGGTCGAATATTTATATTTACTTTTAAAATTTTGGATAGCTTGCTTAGATGTCGGCTTTATTTTTTAATATAACTTAACTGACCGAATTATAGAAAAATATTACTTTTTATACAATATATAAATATATATTATGTATTTTCAACCAAAAAATATTATAAAATATTATTTAAAAGTACTAAAACACTTAATATATGTTTACAAATAAATAATAAATTATTTTGATTATATAGGATAATTCGGTTAACTGATCGAATAAAATTTATTATATTGATTCAATTTTAGTTTGATTTATGTGATGTGAGTGCATGATAGTGTTAGATGAATTGCCTATTAATTCTGTCAATTTTATTTTGGATTTATTTTTAAAAAAATTGAAATAACCAAACCGACGAACTATAAAAAATATTGTTTTTTATATTTATATATATAATTTTTTTTTAAGCCAAAAACAACATAAAATATAAATGAAAATATTAAAATACTAAATGTTTGTCCCATTTTTGTTGCATTTTTGGTTATTATTTTCTCATTCTTTTTCCCCCATTTTGAGTCATTTAGTTGGTTTTAGGTTCATTTTGTCGTTTATTGTGTGTTTCGCTCTATTTCAGTTTTCTTTGTGTTTTTCGTATATTTTTTCGGTTTTTCTTTGTTTATGGTGTGCAGGCCGAATACTTCGAGAGGATTTATTTTCACGATAAAGCAGAAGAAAACGGAACTTAATTCCGTGTTTAGATGAGTTCAAACGAGCCCGAGACGTGAAAACGTGCACCAAGTTAGCAGCTCCAGGCCCTGCCAGCAGAGAGTCTCACTCGCACATCGCGTCGCGTTGCTGCCGCGAAGCCAACAGAGGTGCACATATCCAACGCCACACCGCGGAGGCCCTCGCGCCGCGACACCAACCCAGCGCCGCGCCCGTGTCACTTGCCACACCGCGACACTTGCGTTCAGGCCTTCTTCTCTCCGCATCGCGAGCTCCTTCACGCCACGCCCTCCACGCCGCGCTGTCCGCCGCGCCGCGACAACATTCTACGCCGCGCCGGCTGGACTCTCACGCCGTGCTGACCTGTGCGCCATGGCACCACCCCTCCAACACGCCACGGCAGTCCCGCTCACGCCACGTAACGGACAGAGGATCCAGCATACCTTCTCGTGCTGCGGCACATCGTCGCGCCGCGGTGCCTGTTCACTCTGACCGCATGACACGCCGGGACTCTCCTCTCGCGCCGCGATATAATCCTCCCTGCCGCGCCGCGGCACCGCTGACTTCGCGCCCGTAATAATTTTCTCTCCCGTGGCCTACTTATATCTTTATATATATTGTACGGGGACGGAAAAAAAGATAATTCTTCTCGACCTGGGGTAAAACCCTAGGTCCCAAAAACATCACGAACTCCCTTCTTCTTCCTTCTCTTCTTCTTCTTCATTTTTCTTCTTCTTTTCACAATTATTTTCTATTTTTCTTCTTCTTCTCCGTAGTTAGGGTTTAGCTTGTATGTCGAATTCGACTGGAACTTGGATTGATTGTAAGTATTCTTTTCTCTTGTTTAATTCATGAATAATGATTATTTGAGAGAATTGATCATGATTGTTGAATTTGATATTTGTAGCTAAATCCAATTGCTAGGGATAGGAGATGATTGTTCTTGTTTAACGTGTAATTGTCGGGCTTCGATTTGTTCATGCTTATGTGAGTTGAATTTATTAGGAATTGATGAATTCTTGTTTGATTGATTGATATAATCGAAGAGTGACACTTCGATCTTGCAGTTGGAAACAATTGAATGTTAATTTGTCAAGTTAGGGTTTGTCGATTCCATATAGTTAGTTGATTAAACACCTTCTAGTTAAATTAGCAACTTTTTAAACCGAAAGGGGAGAAGTCGTAGACCTAGGCTCACATGAGGTAGACGATGTCGTAATTCACTAATCTATGTGTTTTTGATTGAAATACGTGCTTGTCGATGTCCCGTCCCTTGTTACGTAAATTTATTGGGATTGGGATAATTGGCTTGTATTGTATGCTCGAACTTGTTCGTCTATGTTCAATCCCTTGTTACGAAAAGTTATTGGGAGCGAACCTCTAGATGTGCAAGCGAGAGTGTCAATCTCAAAACGAACAATTGATCGCCCGACTTTGCTAGAACTTGAATTAATTATTCTCAATTCCCTAGCTTCTCATCTTTGTTTCATTCTTATTTTTAGGTAGATTTATATTTTTTCATTGTTCTTTATTTCTTAGTTGATAATATCCAATCTTTATCTGATTAGGGTGTTTAGGATTTTATTTGCTTTTATGTGTGATCGATATCAAAGCTGAATTCCGAACAGCCTTCCTCGTGAGATCGACCCGGGGAACGAATCTTTCGATTCGGTACTCGGTAAAAAAAATAATTTGTACACAACAAATTTGGCGCTGTTGCTGGGGAGGCAAGTAGGATATTTGGTCTTGGTATTGATTTTATTTTCTGTGTTTCTCTTTATTTTGTATTTTTTGAGTTTTTGTTCTTCCTTTTGTGCTTCTTTGTTTTCTTTTTGTGTGTTTGTTTTTCTTTTCTTTGTTTTATTTTATTTTTTTGTTTGGTGGCTTCGCGTGGTTTTTTCTGTTTTGGTGTGCAGGTGTCATGAGCTATAACAGTGTGTTCCTTAATTCGCACACCCAATCTTGGGGTTACGAGCCGAGCTATCACACTGGGTACCACAACCAGTCATATTCGTACTCTTCCAAGCAGTGCTGGGACCTCTTCCCGGTCGAGCAACATTATGAGTCCCACAAGTTTAACGAGAAGCTCGATCAGATTCTTGATTTCATAGAGTCCAAATCAGCTCGAGAAGAAGAGGCCGCCTACAATGCCAAACTCGATCTCATCCTAGATCGATTGATGGCCCAAGCAAAACGAGATGAGAAGATGGAGCTTATATGTACCCGTTTGAGCGAGCAAATGGAGAATCTAGCAAGGCGCATCGACTCTATCGAGTCCCAGGCCAATGAGCCCAAGTTTGTGAACCCCCATCCGGCACCCTTGTACTTTAATGAGCTAGGGGATGACTCTTCGGGCTACAATGCCAAACTCGATCTCATCCTAGATTGGATGATGGCCCGAGCAAACCGAGAAGGAGAGATTGAGCTCGGATGTGCTCGACTGAGCACACAAATGGAGAGCCTCACTGCACGTCTCGACTCTATAGAGGCACAAGTCGACGAACCCCACCTCATGCTTGATACTTAAGCTCGCACGATGAAGCAAATGTGTGAGGGTGAAGAAGATGACAATGACTCCCAGCGAGACATTGATGATATTTCAGAGGAGGAGATCCATGGGCTTGATTCTCAAGTCCAACCTTCCACCTCCGAGTTAGAGCACCCGTCTTCGAGGTCCTTACACTGTGTTACAAAGTTGGGAGGATTCAGTTCGACTTGCTCCACAGATGAGCTTATTATTTCGGAGGTTGATGACAGAGCTCGTGTGGGAAAAGCTCTATGTCTATTACTAGGGATTGTTCGTGCTCGAACCCGCTTCATCCAGAACATCGCCACCCGAATCCACTATGCCAGCCTTCTCGCCAAGCTGCCCATGCTACCACTTCTGGAAAACATGAAGGCATGGCACGACCATCACTTTTTCCTAGATCCCAGTTGAGTTCCCCTCAGGTTTCGTCAAGCTAATGACGTTAAACAAGCACTTCTTGGGAGGCAACCGAAGTGATTTATCGCTTTCTTAGATATTTTTCTTTTGCTTTTTAGTTTTATTCTTTGAATAATGGGAGTTTTGGAGTTTTATGTCTTTCTCGGCAGGTACCATTTATGAGCACGAGCAGGAGGAGTATCGAGGTTATGAGCTGAGCTTAGGCGAGCAACTTACATGTGGATGCTTATCCTCCTCGAGGATTTCAGTTTGCACACCCTTTTCTTATTTTCTCTTTTTGAGTTATTTCTTTCTTTTGTCTTTTCTTTTGAGTTTGTGTCTCGTGTTAGCTGCTAGTTTGGTTCATTATATGAAAATGCTAGGTCCTATTATGTGACTTCCTTGTTTTATGTTGAAGCAATGAGGTCATTGCCTCATTTTAAGTGTGGGGGAGTCTAGTTGGATTTCGCATGCTTATATGGTGGTCCGGTCTAGCTTTAGGTTTTTGTTTTGTCAAGCATGGTATTGGTGAATTATATGAATTGTTGATGAATGTTTGATGAAATTGAGAAGTTTTCATGATGGACATGTGGTCATTGCCTCGATATTTGCTTGATTGCTTTGGGTGACATTTATCTGCTTGTGAGGTTTTTGATCCTTACTCTTCTTTCTTGTGAGATATTGGTCATGTTCTTGAATGATTAGAACTTGCCTTGAGTTTGTTTGAAAGGAATCGATTAGAGTTTGAAATTGCTAACATGATTGAGGCGTTTTGTTTGGTTAGCTCTCTTTAGCCTTGTTCTTTGATCCTAAGCGTTAATTTCCCTAGTAGCCCGTTTGAGCTTTGAGCCCTTTTCTTGTCAGCCGTATATGTGATGTACTTTGTTGACTGAATTGGTGATGATTGGTGAAAATGGTGTTGATGTTGAATGAGGTGAATTGAAGTTGGATTTCTATTGCTTGACCTATTAAAAAAAAACATGAGAGCTCGCAGGACGAATCGATTGGATTCTGCTCCTCTTACTAGTCGATCGTGTTGACGGGTAATTAGCATTTAAAAACTACTGTAGGACACTTGGATGACCTCCAATATTCACACCTACAAAATGTTATCCTTTTGATTCGATCTTGTTCGAAAAAAGTTACTCTCCGAATAAGAAAGATATATATATTAAAAAAAAGAAGAAAAATTGGGTCAAGTGATGTTGCAATTCGATTAGAGCAGCGAGGTGTTGTTTGTGGAGTTGTTTGGTGGATGGTGATGTGCTATATTGTTCATTCCAGTTTGGTAGCAGAGAACTCGAGTAATTTATTTGCTCGAGAATCTTGTTGTTTATTTGAGCTTCTTTTCTGGCATATATATTCTTCCTTAAACCCGCATTACAACCCGTGAGGTCCTCTTGATTCGCATATTTTGAGCTTTGATTGTCTTCGAGTAATTTAAACGATTGGCAAGCATATGTTGAAACTTGAATATTGACCAATTTTGAGCGTACCTATCATATATTTATGTAAGAAAATGAATGAGGCATATACAATGATCTATGTTTTGAGAGTTTGTCATTTCAAGGTCAAGTTGATATTTGAGGCATATGGTCATACGTTCGTTGGAATTCGACTCAATTGAATAGGTTATTTTGAGACTCTTCTTATTTGAAACCATATCAATGCTCGTGTCTTGTTTTCTTTTCTTTTTGTTCGGGACGAACAAAGTTTTAAGTGCGGGGGAGTTGTTTGTCCTATTTTTGTTGCATTTTTTGTTATTATTTTCTCATTCTTTTCCCCCATTTTGAGTCATTTAGTTGGTTTTAGGTTCATTTTGTCGTTGATTGTGGGTTTCGCTCTATTTCGGTTATTTTTGTGTTTTCCGTATATTTTTCCGGTTTTTCTTTGTTTATGGTGTGCAGGCCGAATAATTCGAGAGGATTTATTTTCACGATAAAGCAGAAGAAAACGGAACTTAATTCCGTGTTTAGATGAGTTCAAACGAGCCCGAGACGTGAAAACGTGCACCAAGTTAGCAGCTCCAGGCCCTGCCAGTGGAGAGTCTCACTCGCACATCGCGTCGCGTTGCTGCCGCGAAGCCAACAGAGGTGCACATATCCAGCGCCACACCGCGGAGGCCCTCGCGCCGCGACACCAACCCAGCGCCGTGCCCGTGTCACCTGCCACGCCGCGACACTTGCGTTCAGGCCTTCTTCTCTCCGCGTCGTGAGCACCTTCACGCCACGCCCTCCACGCCGCGCTGTCCGCCGCGGCGCGGTGCAGGCCTCTTTCACGCCTCGACAACATTCCACGCCACGTCGGATGGACTCTCCACGCCGTGCTGACCTGCGCGCCGCGGCACCACCCCTCCAACACGCCGCGGCAGTCCCGCGCGACATCTTCCGCGCTGCGCTCACGCCACGTAACGGACAGAGGATCCAGCATACCTTCTCGCGCCGTGGCACATCGCCGCGCCGCTGCGCCTATTCACTCTAACCGCATGACACACTGGGACTCTCCTCTCGCGGCACGATATGATCCTCCCTGCCGCGCCGCGGCACCGCTGACTTCCACGCCCGTAATAATTTTCTCGCCCGTGGCCTACTTATATCTTATATATATTGTACGGGGACATAAAAAAGATAATTCTTCTCGACCGGGTAATTCTTCTCGACCGGGGGTAAAACCCTAGGTCCCGAAAACATCACGAACTCCCTTCTTCTTCCTTCTCTTCTTCTTCTTCATTTTTCTTCTTCTTTTCACAATTATTTTCTATTTTTCTTCTTCTTCTTCTCCGTAGTTAGGGTTTAGCTTGTATTTCGAATTCGACTAGAACTTTGATTGATTGTAAGTATTCTTTTCTCTTGATTAATTCATTAATAATGATTATTTGAGAGAATTGATCATGATTGTTGAATTTGATATTCGTAGCTTAATTCGATTGCTAGGGATAGGAGATGATTGTTCTTGATTAACGTGTAATTGTCGGGCTTCGATTTGTTCATGCTTATGTAAGTTGAATTGATTAGGAATTGATGAATTCTTGTTTGATTGATTGATATAATCGAAGTGTGACACTTCGATCTTGCAATTGGAAACAATTGAATGTTAATTTGTCAAGTTAGGGTTTGTCGATTCCATATAATTAGTTGATTAAACACCTTCTAGTTAAATTAGCGACATTTTGAACCGAAAGGGGAGAAGTCGTAGACCTAGGCTCACATGAGGTAGACGATGTCGTAATTGACTAATCTATGTGTTTTTTATTGAAATACGTGCTTGTCGATGTCCCGCCCCTTGTTACGTAAAGTTAATGGGATTGGGATAATTGGCTTGTATTGTATGCTCGAACTTGTTAGTCTATGTTCAATCCCTTGTTACGAAGAGTTTTTGGGAGCGAACCTCTAGATGTTTAAGCGAGAGTGTCAATCTCAAAACGAACAATTGATCGCCCGACATTGCTAGAACTTGAATTAATTATTCCCGATTCCCTAGCTTCTCATCTTTCTTTCGTTCTTATTTTTAGGTAGATTTATATTTTTACATTGTTCTTTATTTCTTAGTTGATAATATCCAATCTTTATCTGATTAGGGTGTTTAGAATTTTATTTGCTTTTTATGTGTGATCGATATCAAAGCTGAATTTCGAACAGCCTTCCTCGTGAGATCGACCCGGGGAACGAATCTTTCGATTCGTTACTCGGTAAAAAGAATAACTTGTACACAACACTAAATATAATTATATAATATAAATAATAAATTATTTTGATTTCTTTGGTTAATTTGGTTATCCTACCGAATAACCGATTATTTTACTTTAATTCTAGTTTGTCTTGGGACAAAGTTCAGTCGGTTCAGTTTTTCCAAAAGTTCAACTCGGTTATTTTGGTTTTGACATTTCGGTCGGTCAGTTCGACCAAACCAACTGATGAGCAATATCGTGCATTCTTTAGCACATTGACATTTTGACATATTTTTAATTTTTTAATGTGCATATGCACACATGCTGCACTTTATTCATCATTATTGTACATTATATATTTTTTTTTTAATAAATTACGGATATAAACCATGAACTAAATTATGATATATTAAAATTTTTTAAATTGCAACTAAGTCTCTAGGACTTGCATCTTCGCGCCGACACTATCCTTCGCCAGACTTCTCGCACATGTCCGACGACTTTATTTTTTATTTTATTTTTTTCAGATGGCACCTACCCAGTTTCAGGCGTTCTCAAAGGCGACAACATTCTTAAAGTCATGACGGAGAGTTGTGCATGTGTCTTAGATTGTTTCAGATAGAGGTCACAGCGTCTGACAGATCAGAGGTGGATTGGGCCGCCCCGAAGAAGTGGCACGTAGGCAGCGACATTCTGCCATGAGACATTGCGACGAGGCAAAATCACGCTTCACCGACATGAAGCTCGGTGCAGAGGTTGACGAAGGTCGTCTCTAATAGCAAATCATTCTTGTGGCGGAGACGGTGCTGGTGGTGGATGGCGATCTTCTCTGGTGGCTAACGGTGGAGGTGTGTCGGCGGACTGGTGGCAACAGGTTGTGGGGGTTTGTGGCATATCGTCGTGATTGTGTGTGTGTGTGTGTGTTTTGTGTGTTTGTGTGAGTTCTGTGTGTTACAAAACAACAGAGTATCATCTACAAATAATATGTGAGTCAGAGTGGGGCCTTCTCTAGAAAGTCCGACACCTTTGTAACAGCCCTTCTCAGTAGTATCTTGAATCTTGACAGATAGTAACTCAGAAATAATGATAAAAAATTAGGGGGATAGAGGATTCCCCTGCCTTATCCCTCTAGAAGCAGTAACAAGACCACAAGGATTGCCATTCAGATTAAAGGAAAAAGTGGGAAATTGAAATCCATTCTTAACATTGTCAACTGCACTGATTTCCACCCCAAGCTATCAAAAGCTTTCATCATGTCTAGCTTTAATGCCATAAAATAATTTTTACCAGAGCTATGCCTGTTAAGGAAGTGAAAAACTTCATGACCAGTAACAACATTGTCAAGTAGTTTTCTTCCAGGGAGGAAAGCTGCCTGACTAACAGAAATGCACTCATTGAGACAAGTCCATAACCTCATAGCTAAAATTTTGGATATAACTTTATAAAAAACAGCACAAAAGACTGATAGAGCTGGGATTAACACACTTGGGAATCAAAGTTAAGGTGTGTTTCCAGTATTTAAGCATCTGGCAAGACTCAAAGAAACTTTTAACAGCATAGATAATGTCATGACCAATGATTGGCCAGAAATGTTGATAGAACAGACATGTCATGCCATCCTCACCAGGGGATTTGTCAAGTTGAATACTGAAAACAACCTGTTTGATGTCATCTTCTTCCACAAGGACAGTCAAAATTGCATTCATCTCATCAGTGACAGAAGTTTTGATCAAAGGAAGAAATTCATGCCTCCTGTAGAGCCCTTTGATGTGTATAGTCTGGAAAAGAACTCTGTAATGTTCGTCTGAATAGCATCTGGAGTATTATATACCAAGTTACTCTCTGTCACCAGCCTCACTATTAAGTTCATTTTCCTTCTCTGGGAGGCACATGCATGGAAAAACTTTGAGTTTTGATCTCCTTCTTTGAACCAGAAGGCTCTAGCCTTTTGCTGCCAGTAGATCTCTTCTGAAACATTAGCTGCATTCAACTCCTGCTGTAGCCTGTCCCAAGTGTCCCAGTTTCTGTCTCCCCCAGCATTCCTTAGATCTTCCAGTTGTAAAGTGAGCTTCTGAATTTTGGATGAATGCTCTGCTCTAAAATATCTGCTCAAATTCAGAAATGCCTGTCTGGTTCTCTTAATCTTCTCCTTCAGAATGAACATGGGTGTGCCTGAAGCATGAGTCTCCCATGCTTGTTCTACCACAAATTTTAACACCTTCCTTGTGGATCCAGCGTTTGTCAAATTGAAATCTTTTTCTAAACTTCCCAGCACCTTCTGAAATGGTAATGACCAACATGGTATGGTCAGAGGCACTTCTGAACCAGCTGGTGACTTTAGTGCCTGGAAATTTTGCTAGCCAGGTTATAGAGACAAATAATTTGTCCAGAGTTTCCTCCACATATCCTTTTCATGCTCTATTATTGGTCCATGTGTAGTTCACGCCTTTTAGAGGGATTTCTTGAACACCTAGTTGATAGAGAAAGTGAATGAACTCCCAACAAATTTTATCAGATTTAGTATGACCTCTTTTTTTGTCTGCTGCTCTGCAAATGGCGTTCTAATCCCCAACTATGCACCATATGGCTCCTCATCTACCTTTTTTTTTCATAAAGAAGGCATTCCCAATGAGCTGCTCTTTCAGCTTTAGATGTGCTGAGGTACACAAACACAACCCAACAAGAGCATCCTCCTGATTTTTCCTTGAAATTGATAGGAATAAAAAATCCTGACTATAAATATGTAAGATCTCAACATCATTATCCAATAGTAACATAAGCGCCCCTCTAGAGCCTCTAGGCTCCACTATATAGTGCCTCCCATCAAAACCCAATTTAGAGCAAATAGAAGAAGAGATTTTTTTTTTTGTTTTTTTGTTTTTTTGTTTTTATCTCAGACAAGAAAAGAAAAGAAGGATGATGGATCCTCAAGGATTCCTTGATCTGGGGAACTGTAGAGGGCCCACTCAGACCTCAACAGTTCTACAGCAGAGCATTCATAGGGACTCTGAGGGCTTTGTAAGGCAAGCCCTCTCCACCTTTGATAAACTCAATTTCACATTTTTATCATGCTGCTCATTATCTTCTTTGTTGCTTGAAGATGTTAGACAAATGAGACTCAAGTCTCTAGGACTCTTGGCCACCATTGCTGAAATGTCCATATGGCTACCCTTTGTGTTTCTAAGGAGTCTGCCTTCTGTTTTAGCTGTTCTTTTCCAGGTAGTTCTGCCCCTTGATGCTCCTCTTCTACCTCTCCCTCTCAAACTTTTCATACCTCTAATACGTTGATCTCCTTTCCCCATAGGTTCTATTGTAACTTGCAACTCCTCTGAAGGGTTGATCTCTTTCTGAGATGATGTAGGGTTGTATAGAACTAACTCCTTCTCAACTTGATGAGGTACTGGGATGGAAGTAGCCCGTTTGGATGTGCTGCAATTCTGTTACTTTTGTTCCTCACACTGACTCTGGTTGGTGTGCTTGGGTGAAGCTTCATTAGTCATAACCTACTCTTCCCTAACCAAATTGAAATTCCCATTAGTGTTACTAGAGGAAGAAGCATGGTCCTTAGCCTGCCCTGAAGAAGAGCCAACATTTTTCCAGTTCTGACTTTGTAATCCATCAGTAGCTCGCATCCAATCACCAAACTGCCCCTCTTTTAGAAATTTGTTTCTAATATCCTCCATCCTCAAAGAGCAGCTCGTTTTAATGTGTCCAATTTCTCCAAAGTAGAAACACAAGTTGACTAGGCGTTCATATTTAAAAGTAACTGTAACAACCTGTAATCCCAGTCTTAAAGTAGTACATCTGGGTAAAGGCTCATTGAGATCAACTGAGACTAGCAGCTTAATCAATATCCCTCCTTGGTAAGCTAAGTTACTTACCACAACGTTTGAAACATCATTAAAAACTTCCCCTATCTTGAGACCAACCTCTGATGTGAGCCAATTGAGAGGAACATTATGAACATGTACCCATAATTTAAGCTCTGAAAAGCATTTGGGAGAACTATTCATTCCGAATTCCCAACGCCGGAGGATGAGAAATGATTTTCGAAAATCCAGTTTGTGCTTCCTTCCACTTTCTTAAGATTCTCCAACTTGGAGAAGATAAATTGAAAGAAATTGGCTCCCAACTCTCGAACGTCTAGTGAGTATTTTAATCTCCAAATCTGAGTCATGGCTTTCGTAATTCCAGCTAAACTCGTTCTTTTATCTCCCACAATGTGACCGAACAGACTGTGATGACACTCCTCCACCCCAGTTTTGACATCATCGTCTTTCAGATCAATAACTTTGTTTTCAACCTTTGAAAGCGAAAATAAAAACCCTAACCGTTTGTTCCACCTCGTCTATAGCGGAATTTGAAGATTGACCATCTATAGAGCAAACATATAACAGGGAAAGGATGGAATCCAAAGATCGAGACCTCTCATACGAGAGGAAGGAAGCTTTTCGGCGATAGAAGAGGCTCTCCGATAAGAGAAGGCGTTCCCCTAGAGAGAGAATATATCAAAAAATGATACATTCATTAAGGGTATTTTTTGTACATGATAATTAAAAAAATAATAATAACACTAACTCACAAGACCAAGTCAACCATCAAGTAAGATAAATATCACCCCTAGGCCACAATCCCCACGTGGTGATCAGTGGAACAGCCAGGCATTGTGTTTGGTGCTTATTTATTTACTAGTATCACACGTGAGATAAACGGGTCTAATTACCTATTTGATTTTTAAAATGTAGTTCTGTATTTAAATTGTCTAATAAATGAATGATCATGACATTGCAAATCATGTAAATAAAATCTATGTATTATTGAACACTTCTTCATATACAATATTCTTGGTTTGATAAAATTTTGTTTGAACATATAAACGTAATTGAAAGAGATAAAAATAAATGATTTACTATCAAACATGTTTATGTGTGATATTCACGATTTTATTGATGGAATTGATACTTAAATAATCAATTTGAAATTGTTTAAGCGAAATATGGAAAATTTGTTAAGGATATGTAAAAAGAATAAAAGATTTTTCATAAATGTGCAACATATTGTTACCATAGAGATCGAACTAAATATTGCCATAAAGAACTCACAGTTTTAAACAATACCATCTCACGTGCTTTTGAAAAATATCGTGTAAACATCAACGATGTATCTATTTTTATATCAAAATAATTTATTTAAAATTAATTCACTAAATCTCTGTAAATTTGTTAACGAAAAAAGAATCCACAATTTTAGGTAAGATCAAATTTTAAAAAGTTGCACACAATTTTTCCTTAAAAATGAAGTAGAAATTAATTTGATTATAATTCAAATCGAATTCACACGTATTTGTAGCTAAATTCACTCAAATTTATTAGTTGTTATCCCATAAAAAATACGTTTTAAAATATAAATTAGTCTACAAAAATGAATCACACATTTCAATTTTGGTTGCCAAAATTTTTTAAATAATACATAATGATAAGGTTTGTTTAAAGAGATAAACATAATTTATTTACTACCGACCATGTTTATGGGAGATACATGATTCCAGGGATAGATTCAGAAATTAAGAGTAGATTGAGCTAGAATTTTAATAATTTATATTCATAAAAATTACATAATATTTTTTTTTTCAATTATTCCCTAAAGTTGTGCTCGACGAGTTTCTTCAAAAAAAAAATAAAATAATAAAATAAAAATCATTAAGCTCATTTTGCACCGTATTTGATGTGCTTTCACTAGTTTCACGTTGATCCCATTTTCTAAAGAATGATGATATCAACAGAGTTTTTCCCTTCTTGGCCGAAGGTTGGTGCTCTATGTGAATTTCTAAGAATTCCACAATACAAATAAATAGATTTTTCATATGACATAGTTATTAGCAAAATGGAATGCCTACAGATCATAAATATGTATCCAACTATGATATACAACAACCACACCAGAGAATAAGAGATTAAACACACACTACCAATAACTATTAAAACCCTAAATAGCTCAACTAAAGTGAGAAGATAGACAAAGACAATTAGACAAATAAAATAAATATGCAATAGAGGGTTTAAAAATTTAACTTAATATTAAAGAAACAATTAAATTGTCTTCATTAAAATAGCTCTTCCTGTTGAATAGGTTTTTTTTTTTCCTTCTAAATTCATTTTTACGGTGTTCAGTGGAGGGACATGGTCGTATTATTTGATTGGAGTTTGGTGTATAATGGTGTTTTCTGGGTAAGTGCATAGTAGAAAAGGTGGAAAACAACATATAATATTTATTAAAATGGTGTTAGTAGTTTTTGGACTTAATAGATAAGTGAATAATTTTGGTGGGTTAATAAGTAGATTTATTGTGCTGGGCAAGAAATACAATAATATTTTCTTCTCAAACAAATAGTTATTAAAAAAAACATGCTTGGGCTGAAGCCAACCCAGGCCATATATTGATCCATCCATGCATGATTCTATTAATGGAATTACTATCAAAATATTCGGTCTTAAATTATTTAACCAAAATATCAAGAGAAAATATAAAAAGAATAAACAATCATTCCTAAATGTGGAACAAATTGTTATCACGATAATTGAACTGAATATTGTCATCAAAATCTTATATTTAAACAATAAAATCTCACTTGATTTTAAAAATATGTCGTGCAAGCATCAAAGATGCACCGACTTCTATTCTAAAATAATTGATTGTAATTAATTCACCAATTCTCGGTAATTTTGATTTATAAAAACGAAGCCACAATTTTAGGGTAATATCATATCTATCATTATAGAAAAAGAATAACCTTTTTATGATTTTCCGCCAAAATTTACCGCCAAAATTATTTAATGAATAAATGCAGCTCTGGTTTTTCTGATGATTCCATTTTTCCTATTTTATAGGTTAACAAAATAATAAATTGTGTTGATTTGTTTCTCTTTAAAAACCGGCGATAATTTTGTGATGTTTCTTTTTTTTTTCTATTTTTTAGGTTAACAAAATAACAGATTGTGTTGAAATTGTATGTAATCAAATTGTTTTAGATGGAAGTAATGCCATAATAATAAGTTTGAAATTGTATTTAATTAAATTAGGCTTATAATATTTTAGATACTTTAAACAAATTGTTTAGATATGTTTTTTACATATTCGTCTATATATATATATATATATATATATATACACACACACACACAGACATGTCTATATATATACACACACACACATAAATAATTGATGTTAAATTTAAATATTCGTAGACATGTCTTCTTTACAAAATAGTTTAGAAATTTTTTTTTTACACAATGTTAAATTCAAATGTTATTAGATATGTTTTTCTTCTAAAATTGTTTAGAAAAGTTGTAGGTGACTTCACATCTTTCAAAAATAATATAGAAATTTTGAATACTTTCACATATACTAATATAACATTTTAGGTGTTTTAATATTAAACATCCAATTTTTATATTCTCTTATACAAAATAATGTAAATTATATATTCTCTTATACAAAAAATTTTACATTGTTTGACCCCGAATCTTTAATTTATAATTATTAAGTATAGTTTATCTTCCTCTTTAATCTATAATAATTTTTTTCTTCCTCTTTTTTAAATAGGATCAATAGTAGTTTCCACTTCCGTCATTGAATGAATAAAACTCGAGGTCTATCTATAATATTGTTGATTTAATATTGTTTCCGTGCATCGCACGTGGTACACATTAGTTTTGAAAAGTTGCAACAACTTTTCCCTAAAAAATAAAATAAAATTGATTTCAATATATATATTTTTTCACTCGGATTCGTAGCTAATTCACTTGGATTTTGTTGTAAGAAATTGTTGTGGATGGGTATGAATATTTTTGGTTATGATAAACATGCAACGATTCTTATTCCATGGGCAGTATCTTATTCTCCAGGAATGGAAGGAAAAAATTCAGAGTAGTGATGAATGCTCTAAAACTATTAAATTATGGGTTCAAGTTCATAACGTACCTTTGAACTGGTTGAGCACTCAGGTGGGTCTGAAGCTAAAAAGTATGTTTAAAGGGATTAAGAATGTTCACATTGCCAGAGTGGGTAACCAGGGTGGTAGAGTCCTTAGAGTGCTGACAGCAATTGATACAGATGAAGCTATACCGAGATGGGCAAAGATCAGATTGAGAGGCAATGTAGTGGTGGTGCAGTTTAATATGAGAAGCTGATAAACTTATGTTACTACTGCGGTCAGATAGGACACTCGGATAAAAATTGCAAGAGAAGGATCAAGGACATAGACTCCAATGAATTCAAAGAAGGACAGTATGGAGAATGGGTGAAAGCTGCTGAGGGAGCACACTGGACTGATTCAACAAACCACAGTAACCCAACTGATACGGAGGAACAGCAAGCAAGGGCAACTCCAGATAAAGGGAATTCCTCAAAAGAGATTGTTGATGAAGTGGGTTCTACCAGCAAGATGGATAGCCCACAGATACGCACTCCACAATCTAAAGAGATTCAGATGCAGTGTAGCCATATGGAGGAGATAGTAGGTCCATTCGCAGTAGATATCCCTTTACAGCTGATGCAAGAAATCCCTATAAATACTCAGGCTTCTCTCCATCAAGCTTTAGTTGTGGTGGGGCCTCAAGAGACAGAGTTAGACAGTGAGGTGGGTGTGATTGCTGGTTCCAGTGATAACCAGTGCCAGGAGATGAAAAAACCCAAAACTTGGAGGAGGAAAACAGACAAGACAGGTAGACTTCAGAGGAAACTTAGCAACAAAGGAGAAGATGGTCCAGTTAAGGATAAGAAAAGAATGTCATTTGAAATAGCAAAGAATTTGTGTCCCACCCCTCTACAGATAGAGGAAGAAGGCAATGGAAAGAAACCTAAGGTTCAAGGGCAAATGGTGAAGGCAGCCAGCCATAAATGGCTCTCATCCCAACAATGAAAGCCATGGTGTGGAATTGTAGAGGGCTAGGTGGGCCCTCTACAGTTTCTCAATTGCGAGAGGCTTGTAAGTCTCACCATCCAACCTTTGTTTTCTTATCAGAGGTTAAAAATAAAGTAGCTGCTGTTTCTAGAATTTGTTTGAAACTGGGGTTTGAAGGTAGGTGGTTATATGAAGCTCCACAGGGTGCTAAAGGAGGACTATTGCTCTGCTGGGATAAAGAGGTGAATATCATTGCAGTGGTGAGTAATGGGTTCTGCATTCAAGTACAGTTTTCTGCGAACTCTCAGTCTGCAAGTGAATGGGCAGTATTTGTATATCTCAGTACAGTGAAACAAGAAAGAGAACTTCAGTGGGACTTTTTACTGAAGGAGAGAGATAAGTGGGAAGAGTTTTGGGTGGTTTTGGGTGATTGGAATGATCTGAGCAGTCCAGAGGAGAAGAAGGGGGGGTAATAGCAGACCCTTAAGGAGCTTTCAAGATTTCAATAACTTTATAGCTTAGATGGGGATGCACTTACTGAGGATGGAGGGCCACAAATATACTTGGTTAAATAACAGAGCTGCAGAGGACTTTGTTGAAGAAGTGTTGGATAAAGGGTATGCATCTCTTGATTGGGTGATTAAGCATCCTGAAGCTAAAGTTACTAATCTTTTTAAGAGTGCTTCTGATCATGCCATGTTGCTGCTAGAAGATGGCAAAGGGAGTGGTAAGGAGAAAAGTAGATTTATTTTTTATAAAAGGTGGCTTCAAAAAGAGGGAGTACAAGATGTGGTCAAGAACACCTGGCAGGAAGAAGAGGAAGGGACACCTATGTTCAGACATAAGGAGAAGATTAAGAAGACAAGGGTGGCCCTTTTCAAGTGGGCTAGAGTGTTTAAGACTGAGTCTAAATCAAATATTGAAAAACTCTCTTTGCAGTTAGAGGAGATGAGGCTATTATGAGGTGACAGGAATTGGGAAGAATGGGAAAAAATTCAGAAGGAGTTGGATATGGCACACTGCTCGGAGGAGGCTTTCTGGCAGCAAAAATCAAGAATTATGTGGCTCAAAGAGGGTGATTCCAACACCAAGTTTTTTCATGCCATGACTGTCCAAAGGAGGAAGCAAAATGCAATAACAAGGCTAGTGGAGGGAGACAGAATCTTTCAAACTCAGAGTGATATAGAAGGTCATGTGGTGGATTTCTTTGAGAACCTATTCACTTCTGAAGGGTCTGAGCAAGAAACAGAGGCTTTACAATATGTTGAGCAGGTGATCACACCTCAGATAAACAACAGGTTAACTGCTTCAGTGGGAGAACTTGAAATCCAGAAAGCATTATTTCAAATGAATCCATCAAAGGCTCCAGGTGAAAATGGGATGACAGCCTTGTTCTTCCAACATTTCTGGCCACTGCTTAAAGAAGATCTTTACAATGCAGTGATGAGTTTTTTTTCATTCTGGCAGAATTTTGAGGTACTGGAACCACACCCTAGTGACTTTAATTCCTAAGTGTTCTCAACCAAGCTATATTTCACAATTCAGACCCATAAGCTTGTGTGGGGTGGTTTACAAAATTATTACAAAGATTCTGGCAGATAGGATGAGATCATGTTTGGATGTATGTATTAGTCAATCTCAAGCTGCATTTATCCCTGGCAGACAGTTAATGGACAATGTGATAATTGCTCAAGAATGCTTCCATTTTCTTAATAGACATAGGTCTGGTGGTAACTACTTTATGGCTTTGAAGTTGGATATGCTTAAAGCATATGACAGGGTAGAATGGAGGTGCATTTAGAGAACTATGGAGAAGATGGGATTTGATAAGAAATTTGTGCAGTGGGTGATGAGTTGTGTTTCCACTCCAACTTTCTCCTTTTTGGTCAATGGGATCACAGTTGGTTTTGTTCACCCCTCAGGAGGAATCAGACAAGGAGATCCCATATCTCCTTATCTGTTTTTGATAGTATCTGAAAATTTTTCCACTGATTAAGGGGGCAGCTGAGAATGGCAGGTTCAAAGGCCTCAGAATTGCAAGAGAGGGACCCACTCTGACACACTTACTTTTCGCTGATGACTCTATTGTCTTCTGTAAGGCTAGCATTGATCAAGTGAACATCTTACTGAATCTGTTGGCTACTTACCAATGCTTCTCAGGACAGAAAGTTAATCTGAATAAATCTACTGTGTTCTATAGTAGAAACACTCTTGAGACTGTTAAAAGAAGAATCTGCTCTATGTTAGCTGGTATCCAGGCTCACAACTCTACTAGGTACTTAGGACTTCCCTTGGGAATAGGGAAGTCGAAGAAAGAGACTTTTGATTATATAGTGCAAGCAGTGAAAAGCAGACTTTCCAGCTGGAAGAACAGATATCTGTCATCTGCAGGCAATGAAGTACTTATCAAGGCAGTCATCAATGCCTTGCCTGTTTTCTCAATTTCCTATTTCAAGCTGCCAGTGGGGATCTGTGATGAACTTAGTAGAGTTACAGCTGCTTTTTGGTGGAGTAAAGGAAAAGGTCAGGAGAGAGGGCTGCACTGGAAGAAGTGGAACAAACTGACCATACCTAAAGCTGATGGAGGCCTGGGTTTTCATGACTATAAACTTTTCAATGAAGCAATGTTGGTCAAACAACTATGGAGAGTGACCACAATGCCTGAGCTATTAATGAGCAGAGTCATCAAGAGCAGGTATTTCCCCTCTTCTTCTATATTTGATGTGAAAAAGAGTCAGTCTGGGTCTTGGATGTGGAATAGTTGGGTAAAGGTGCTGCCTCTGTTTGCTGGTGGTCTAGTCAGGGAAATACATGATGGTAGGCAGGCTAAAATTCTTGATCACAGCTGGGTGCCTAATTTGCAGCAGAAGTGTCCCACCCTCATGGTTATTGCTAATGCTTCTCAAATTTGGGTTTCTGATTTGTTGAGTGACAATGGGAGGGAGTGGAATGTTGATGTTCTAAGGGAGTTGTTCTCAGAAGAAGTTAGAACTGAAATTCAAAAAATCACTTCCTTAGACCCCTCTAAACCTTATGTATGGAGATGGTCTTATGACTCTAAAGGCCTGTTTTCAGTTGCTACTTTCTACTCACAGTTAATGAAAAGCAAGGCTTTGGGTTTGATTGAGGCAGAGAGCAGTATGGAGGTTGGTGTGAAGTCCATTGTCAGAAGTAGGACTTGGAAGCTCAAAGTTAAATGTAAATTGAAGCATTTCTTGTGGAAATGTTACAATGATGTATTACCTGTGGGGCAAAATATGCTGAGGAAGGGTATGAATATAGATGGTATATGCAGGATGTGTGGTGATGAGATGGAATCTGTGGAACATTTGCTTATTGATTGTATTAGAGCAAAGAAAGTGTGGAAATTATCCCCTCTGTCATGGTCTGCTGAACAAGGGAGCCTGGTCAAATTTAGACTATGGTGGAATTCTGTGTGCTCTGTGGATAAATCTGAGGTTGCCGAAGATAGGATTCAGCTTTCTACTTACATTTGATGGTGGCTTTGGCGGTCTCGGAACTTATGGTTGTTTGAGAATATCTGGATGCCTGAGGAAGTGGTAGTGAAAGGGGCATGGAGAGAATGGCAAGAGTGGATTGCTGCGCATTCTTGAGTTGGGGACCTCGGTGTTTGATTATTGGTTGGTAGCTGTCGATTTGTTTTTCCTCTTGCGTTTTAGTCTTGTCCTGTATTTTCTCTTTGGTTTTTCTGATTGTTGTTTTTGTTTAGCATCTAGTGTTGGTTTGGTTTGCGAGTAAGGTCTCGGTGGTTGCATCCCCGTCTTAGTCGTGCTTTGATTGTGTCTTTAGACCACTTTCTAGTGTGTCTCTCATGGTCCTGTATTGTTTACTTTCGGGTGCCCCCTGTTTATTTATATAGATTCTATCGTTTGAAAAAAAAGATTCTTATTCCAAATTCTATAGATTTGGTTTGATCATTATAAAAAAAGGATAAAGAGTAGTTGCTCCCGGTTTTGAAATTTATCTGAATTTGTTCCAAATCTATGGTCCAATTTGAAGAATTTGTTAAAACTTAAACGAACTATTTGTTTCTTAAAATATTGTATAGGAATTCGATACCCATATGCAACTAATTATATTCGAAGTTTTGTAGATTGTTAAGGTTTGACATTAATCAACAAAGAGTAACAAATTTTCATGAAAAAGTTGCAGGATTTCTAAATTTATTTGTTTTTAGATTTGTTTTCATAAACAGTCGACACATTTTTGGCATAAGAATCCACAAATTTGTTTAAAAAATATATAGATTTTGGAAAAAAAAAATAAATAACGATATGAAGAAGTTGCACAGATTTTAAATTAATTTGTATTTGGATTTGATTTCATAAATAATTGACACATTACATATATTTAAGTACATAGATAATTGACATATCATAGATAATTAACACATTATATATATTCATATTTAAGAAAATTCAATTGGTATTTGTTTCCTAAATATTCAGTCTAGGGCTGCCAGGCAGGAAGCTTTGAGCACTTGGATTAACACGCGCATGGCCGATGACGCACCCGTAAGAGAGCATGCCCTAAGGGTTATGGCGCTGCTCAATGAGCTGGAGGTGTTAGGAGGTTTTATTGACGAGAAAATCTAGGTTGATATTATGCTTCAGTCTTTGCCGAAGAGCTTTGACCACCAGTTCTGGTTGAACTACAACATGCACAAAATGCATATGGATCTCCCGAAACTGTTGGCTGAGCTTCAGTCGGCGGAAGCCTTGTTCACTCAAAAGTCTCAGGTCCTAGTCGCCGAGCAGGCTGGACCTTCCAGGCCTTACAAGAGCAGGAAGAGAAAAAAGTATGAAGGGAAGCGAAGGCACAGGCTGATTCAGTAGCTCCATGACCTGCCCCTTAAGTAGTGGCAAAGAAACAAAAAGGAAGGTGCATCAAGTGCAACAAGTAAGGACATTGGAAGATCGACTGCCCTCTCTTCAAGAAGGTCAAAGAAGGTAACTCTTTTATTTATGTCGTAGAAACATGTTTAGCGGTTGTATATACCGGTTCCTATTTTGTAGATACTGGAGCCACTAATCATGTCGACAATTCTTTGCAGGGGTCCCAAGAAACCATGCAACTTAAGGAGGAAGACATCACCGTCTACATGGGAAATGCCATGAAAGTGGCGGCTATCGTAGTGAGAGACGTTACTTTATTGTTTGATAATACTAGTTTGGTTTTAAGACATTGCCTTTATGTTTCGAGTTTTAGAAAGAACATTGTTTCAGTTTATAAGCTTGTTTTGAATGGTTTTCTGCTACATTTGATGACTTGGTTATTATTTATTGTGGAAATCGTTTCATTTGTTCTGGTTCATTAGTTGACCATTTGTATGTTTTTAAACCAAACTATCCCACAATGCAACAAACTGAATTGAATAATGTTTTGTCTAAATCTAATAAGAGGAAGGCATCTTCGCAGATGAATCAAGCATATCTTTGGTACCTTAGACTTGGGCACATCTACCTTAGGAGGTTTCAAAAGTTGGTGTCTAGCGGACATTTCGGTCCACGAGAAGATAATTATCCAACTTGCAATTGTGCAGGGTATAGGAGCAAAGAAGAGCTAGGATTGATTCATTCTTATTTGTGTTGTCCTATGTCGATCCAAGCTAGAGGTGGTTATGAGTATTTTGTCACATTCATTGATGATTACTCGAGATATGGTTACGTCTACCTGATGCACTGCAGGTCTGACTGTTTTGAGAAATTCAAGAAGTATCGGGCAGTTGTGGAGAAGTATTATTGTAAGCGTATCAAGTCGCTTTGATCTGATTGATGTGGAGAATACCTTTTTGGAGAGTTTAGGACATACTTATTAGAAGCTGGGATTGAATCCCAACTGACTGCACCCAACACGCTCCAGTAGAACGAGTTGCAGAGCGAGGAATTAGGAATCTTATTGACATGGTTAGGTCAATGATGAGTTATTCAAGGTTACCAGATTTGTTTTGAGTATGGGCGCTGGAAACAACATTGTCTATTTTGAACTTGGTTCTATCGAAGTCAGTAGAGACTACTCCTTATGAATTGTGGAAAGAGCGTAAGCCTGGGTTTTAACATATTCGAGTGTGGGGTAGCCCTGCACACGTTTTGGTGAATGAGGCAGGAAAATTTGAAAAGCGTTCAGAAGCATGAGTGTTTGTTGGCTATCCCAAGGAAACGAAAGGTGTATTATTTATAGTCCTGAGGATCAGAAAGTGATCGCTAGTACGAAAGCTAGATTCTTAGAAGAAGACTATATTATGAACCACAAGCCTGCAAGTAGAATTGTCTTCGAAGAGTTAAGGAGTGAGGTTGATAGTTACCCACCAAGTGCGCAAGTAGATACATCACCAAATACTGTAACACGATATACTGAAAGTGTACCAGTACAAATATTACCTCGTTGTAGTGGGAGGGTTTCTCCCGACCAATGGATAGGTCTTGAAGAGTCATCGGACTCAGTTCCAGGAGATCTAGAATCGGACCCAAGGACCTATGACATGGCTCTCCAAGATAAAGATGCAGATTTATGGAATGTTGCAATGAAAGTTGTGATGGGGTCAATGGACTCGAATGAGGTCTGGGATCTTGTAGAACCACCCGATTGGGGTACTGATTATGATGAGACCTTTTCGCCAGCAGCTATGCTTAAATCCATTTGGATTCTTTTGGTTGTAGCTGGTCAATGGATTATAAAGTCTGCCAGATAGATGTCAAGACGACTTTCCTTAATGGAAACCTTCAGGAGGACATCTATAAGCAACAACCAGAGAGATTTATTGATAAGGGACATGACCATCTAGTGTGTAAGCTTAATCGGTCTATTTATGGACGGAAGCAAGCTTCGAGATCTTGAAACATCTGGTTCGATGAGGTGATCCAGTCGTATGGGTTCACTCAATGTCCGGATGAGCATTGTGTACAAGAAGATCAGTCGTAGCATGGTGGTGTTTCTTGTGCTTTACGTAGACGACATACTTTTTATTAGAAACAATAAGAAGGAGATATTAGACGTAAAGGTGTGGTTGGATAAGTAGTTTGATATGAAAGAGTTAGGTGAAGCAAGAGAACCTACTTGATCCTTTCACAAAGAGTTTGTCGGGGAAAGTATTCGTCAAAAACGTGGAAGGAATGAGAGCCAGATGCATGGCGATAGGATCAAAATTGGTCTTTTAGAATAATGGATTGATAGGATTATACTTGTAAAATCTAAAGCTTTAAGTATAAGTGGGAGATTATTGGTGTTATATACAAAAACCTTGGCTTTGGATGATATTACACTTTTGTCTTTTATGAATGAGAATCATGTTTGATTAAACTAGTTCTATGTTATGTTATTTTTCACTAAGATAAAATAGGTCATTAGCGAGTGAACAGAAAATCATTTTATCAGTCACTTACGAAACAAGAATTATTGGTTCACAACCTCGATGAAAATGAACACACCATAAGTTATAGTGTCAACGGTACAATCGGTCTTAAATGATTAGTTGCGCTAGTACATTTATGTATTGAACAAGATCCCAAAGAGTAACAATTTTCTTTATACTGATCGTCGTAAACAAACTTAAGTCTCAGTTAGTTACTGTATTCTATTAATTCGTGAGATATTAAACAGACATGTGCATACAATATTTACTACTTTGAATCACTTGGGTGTGATTCAGTTCACTGGATCAATAGTCTTACTGTCTTTGGTAATATTATTGTATATATAATGTGTTGTTAGGATATTTACGGTCACCATGTGCGTTAGTTTGATGATGTCCCCGAAGTGAGTTCATGAATGATTGTTATGATAAACCCTGCATGTGGATTAAGTTCTAGCATCTTGATGCTTGATATGACCAGTTCCTGCGATGAATGATTGAGTTCTTCAACCGAGTCTTCATTTTCACTTCTTTATGATGAGTCACCGGGAGGAAGGAAGCTAGGCTTCTGAATTTCTTTGCGTCTCTCAATAGTAGGTTTGGAACCTTTTCGAAGCGAAGTTCAGTTATAAAGGTTCTTTAGGGGATCCCCAATGTCATATTCGATTTCATGAATCTTTTTTTCCTATCCAACATGGAAAAGCAGTAGATCCTCAATAATTAAATAAATTAATGGACATTATATCTTATACAAGGTAATTCGAGTAATTATAATTGGAGTCTCAAATGTAATTTGGGATAAGAAAATGAAGTACAATAATATTACTTTAGTGGGCTGTAATATTATTTAAGTAATTGAAAGAGTAGCCTTGGCTCACAATTAGTCCAATACTTAAGATGCCCTAATCTTATTCTTCTAAGGATCCCTATTGTAGCTCAATATGTACAACATTAAGCTCATGAAAAAGAGACAGATGATGTCAAATTTATTCTAGCATGTTATTATACACGCACACCCCCCTTTCTCTAGATCTCCATTCGAGCTTATCTTCTTCCCGTTGTTCCAACTGTATGGGTTGAAGAGATATTTGAGTAATACAATAGAAGATCCCGTGGTATTCAAGACCCCGTGATCAAATATATTCATTAACCCCGGAGATCCTCTACCGCGAATAATGACCAGCCAACGCCGCACGCGACGTGTCGCAAGCCCATTCTGCTACAGCAGTCGAGCCACAAGTCGCGACGTCCTTGCCTCGGCCAGCCTTCGCGTTCCAACCGATAACCTCCGCAGCACCCCACGAGCCCGACGCCGACGATCCCAGCCCCGTGCGATCTCGATGACTCTGACGTGCTGGTCTCGATCATCCCATCTGATCCAATTCGTCAAATTTGGAAAGT
>CACSLK010027838.1:2302713-2313617 GCA_902706635.1 Striga hermonthica | reverse complement strand
GTGCAGGCGATAGTGGCGACGGCTACCTCTGACACACGCGTTTGGTGTGTACGGACGGGCAGTTAGGGCAGACAGCTCATCAAATCCGGGCAGCCCTAGGTCAAGTATCTTACCCCTATATAAAGGGGGTGATCCTTTCTTCTTCAACACGATCATTCTATTATTGACTCTTGAGAATTGATTGAGCATACACTGACTTAAGCTTTGGAGGCTCTTCACCGGAAAACCCCTCCGGTGTGAGAGTTCCTTGTAGGTGCACGATGTTCAAACCGGCGAGAAGGAAGGTGATTATTCGGTTTCTAGCCGGTCGGGAAGTTTTGTGTTCCAAATGACAAATGAAAACCCATCAAGAAGATTCTGCAAATGTCGCCACCATAAGGTAAAAACTTCACAACATGTTAATCTTTTGTAATATTTACCAAAATTTGTCACAGATTGGCTTGTAAGGTTTTGAATGAATTTGACAATCAGTTAGTTTTTACGTAGTCCAAATAAAATTGTGGCATGTTTGTTTGGATCGACCCGAAAATGCCACCATTTCAGAAGGGCTGTTTTGTTAAGCTAAAAGCAGAAAGGGACAGATTGCAAGAGAAACTAATGTGCAAGAATGAAAAAGAGAATCTTCTTTCAAAGAGGTTGGAGTTCAAAACTTTTGAGGTAGAAAAGTTAAAAAATCAGAACAATGAGTTGGTGAAGAGCTTGGGGATTCAAGAAACAGACAGTGTTGAATTGCCACCATTTCAGAAGGGCTGTTTTGTTAAGCTTAAAGCAAAAAGGGACAGATTACAAGAGCAACTAATGTGCAAGAATGAAAAGGAGAATATTCTTTCAGAGACGTTGGAGTTCAAAAGTTTTGAGGTAGAAAAGTTAAAAATCAGAACAATGAGTTGGTGAAGAGCTTGGAGATTCAAGAAACATACAATGTTGAATTGCCACCATTTCAGAAAGGCTGTTTTGTTAAGCTTAAAGCAGAAAGGGACAGATTGCAAGAGCAACTAATGTGCAAGAATGAAAAAGAGAAGCTTCTTTCAGAGAGGTTGGAGTTCAAAACTTTTGAAGTAGAAAAGTTAAAAAAATCAGAACAATGAGTTGGTGAAGAGCTTGGAGATTCAAGAAACAGACAGTGTTGAATTGCAATTACAACTTGACCTTGCTATGAAAAAAGCTGGAAATTTGGAGAAGAAACTCCTAATTCTCAACCTTGCACTCTTCTTTGTTGTTGTATTTGTTTCAATGTTCCAGTTGTTTAACTAAAAATAAACCAACTGTAACAAGCTTGTTTTGGTGGCCTGTGTGCCTGTTTTCTTTGTACTCTTTTGGTGGCATATGTACTTGTTTATTTTGCACTTTTTTGGTTGCTTGATTGTTGTTTAAGTGTTGTTTAGTTCTTTGTGTTGCTGGTAGTTCGTAGTAGGTTTGTGTGTGATTTATAAATCCCAGTTGTCTTTTGCTTTGTTTAGTTCTTTGTGTTGCTGGTACTTTTTGTTGTACATTATGTTGGAGTTGAGAAATAGAAGTTTCATTATTTCTGGAAAACAAAGAATACATATGACAAGCTGGTACATTGTACATTTCACAATGCAATAGTGTTTTTGACATTTGATTTAATCTATTAGCTGATAGTATGTAAATCATGATACACTAAACCACAAAAAGTAAAAGAGACACCAACATAAAGATAATTGCAAACAACTGGTACATTGTACTTTTATCACCAAAAAAAATGTCTGAGTCCAAAACAATTGTCTAATGCCACAATGTCATAAGGCAAAATAGACACAAGACTGCACTATCTTGTTTTATTGAAAACAATGATTTTCATCCAAACAACAATTGTCTAATGCAAAAGAAGATCACAAATTTCTGACAAGACCATTGTTCAGCTGAAAAGACCAATGTTCAATCCAAAATAAATACAAAAGAAGATCACAAATTTATGTCTAATGCACTCTCTTGAGTGCAAACATTGTCATCTACACAACTTTTTCCACTTTCATCTCTTAGGCCTGTTGCCACTGTCCTTCTTACACTAGAGCTTGAACCAATTGATCTTGGATCTCCTGAGGGTACATGAGCAGCAATCTACAGCACAAAATAGATATAAGCAGACAACCAAAAAAGCATTGATAGGTACTTCAAAGCTTAAGAGTAGACATCAACCACTTGAGCTTATGAACATATGAAACTAAAGAGACTGAAACATGTTTGGAGTGAATAAAAAAAACATGTTTGTGATATGGTGCTTGCACCAATTGATGTTGAATCTCATGAGGTATATGAACAGAAATCTGCAGCAGAAAATAGATATAATAAGACAACCAAAAAAGCATTGATAGGTACTTGAGCTTATGAACATCAAATGTATTTACAACTTTTATATCTCAACAATCAAATATGTTTACAGCTTTCATATCTAACTGTAAGAGAAAAGTGGTAAAATAAAAATAAGTAACTATAGAGATTGAAACAAGCTTCCTAGCTGCCTAATTACAATTATGCAAACACCAATTGTAACTATATCAATACAATCATCATTCCTTTACACTAACTATAACTATGGCAGTACAATCATCATATCCTCAGACACTAAAGAGACTTTAACTATGCCATTATATATTATCAATGCAATAAATGCATCAAAAAAGGATAAATAAATAAAAATGCCTGTGACATTTTGCTTGCACCAATTGATGTTGAATCTTTTGAGGGTATGGAGTGAATCTTTCTACGAGAAGACATCAACAATACAAAAGAACATACAATTTTATTATGCACGTTTAAGATAAAAAAAAAACAAAATATATGAAAAAAGGGTAAAAAAAAATGACATGTACATACCCTCAGATAACTATAGTCTGTTTCTTCACATTGGAGAAGACCAAATCCTTTCCTAGCCTATAAAGTATCAACATTCAAATTAATTGATGATTTCAATCTAAACTATACATAAACTGAAAAATTAACCAAATAAAAACTACCATTGTCCTCTCTTTTTGAACAATTGAACTATGTTGATGGTTGACAGTCCTTCTAACTGGTAACTTAGTTCCTCTCGATGAATTGTTTGGCTTAACAACAGGAACTTCAGATGATGATTGGGTGTTTTTCTTTGGCCTTCCTCTTGGTTTCTGCCAAGATAAAAAGAAAATGACAGTATACATTTTTATGTGTTATATCAAATTCAGTTTCATATATATGTTACCTTTTCTTCTCTCTGAACCGGTTCTTTTGTACAAGTATTTTTGTTGTGACCTTTTTGAAGACAATTTTGGCATGTCATTTGGAGACCAAACCTCTTCAACTTTGTGGCAGGTTTTCTCTCTTCTTCAGGGGCCCTTCTTCTTTTCTTCTTAGGCCTCCTAGGCATCTTTCTGAATGGTGGTGGCTTGATAGGATATCCAGAAGCAACATACCACAATTTCTTACCGTTAATTGGCTCAAGGGCAATGGAATACAAAATAATGTACTTTTGAAAACTATACCAGTCATGATCATAATCAATTGCATCTTTGTGAAGAAAATTAAATGCTGAACAACCATGAATACAAGGGATTCCAGTGACATCCCATTCCCTACATGTACAAGTTCTGTTTGTCAAATCAATAACAAACTGGTCTTCATAACATGCCACTTGAAATCTATCCCCTACAGCTGGTTGTGTCACACACAGTCTAGACTTGAACTTGTTAGCCTTTAATTTCTTTCAAATTCTAGGGCATATTGTATCTGTCACTCCACTCACCTCCATGAGCTTATTATATTGTCTGTGCATGAGCTCACTCCTAATGCATTCTAGCATTTCTATAACATGCTTTCCCCTAGCCTTAACAATATATCCATTAAATGTTTCACTAACATTATTTTCAATCATGTCTGATCTAGGCATAGGAGAAATAAAAGCCTTGCAAAACCTGGAAGGATTTATGTCTAAAAAGTCATCATATGCTTCCACTTTTTCTGCTTTCAAATCATCTAGAGCAATGTTGTATGCAGCTCTATGTGTGCTCAGAACCAATCTACAGAATATAGACTTCAACACTTGGCCCTTGAATTGCTTTTTCTAGTTCATATAAACATGCCTAGCACAGTTTCCGTGCTCAGCATATGGTGTTTGGTCCTTAATTGCATTCACTAATCCCTATTCATCAATAAGACTAACTAGTAAGAAAAAAAAAACAAACAGAAAATAAAAATAATCAACTAAGTATAGATGGATATGATCTTACCTTTTGTTGGTCACTGACAAAAGTTAAACCAAGGCCATCACCAATTCTCAAATCCTGAAACAAAATGGATAAAAACCATTTCCAACAAGCTTCATTCTCAACTTCAACCACTGCCCAAGCCACAGGGTAAAATTGGTTATTTCCAACAAGCTTCATTCTCAACTTCAACCACTGCCCAACCCTGTAAGAAGCCTTTCCTAAGGGCACTAAATCCAATGTAGAATGATTTGAACAAAGAATCTCCTTGTAACTCAAACTCAAATCTTCCATCACTATCAAATCTTTGTAGCTCAGCCATATAACTTCTAAGAGAGGCGTAATTGTAACACCCCGCTATAACATGAAAATCAGAGTGCGTTTTTCGCAAAGTTTTTCAGAATGAAACATTTAAGTTGCGAAATACTGATTCGGAGTGCTACCATAATACATGACTTTACTTTTAAATCCGAAATTTTTGTTTTTAAGAGAACAGACTAACAGTCTGATAACTGGTCATCGGATCAAAAGGGCTAAGTTTAACAAACAGTGAAAACTCAGCGGAAATCGTAGCGGCAAAACATGTAAATCCCACTACGGGAGATAAAAACAGCCCCGCTAGGCGTAATTCAAACTTTATAAGCATAACTCCCGCATAATTCAAACTTTATAAGCATAATCCTGAACTATCCGCCATCTCACACCTCCGGTCCGACTCCATGACCTGAAAAACATAATAAACATGGGGAGTGAGCACTAAAGTCCACTGTGTTCCGTAGGAACTCATACTAAAGTAAACAGTGAAAATAATTGCAATATCATGATCCTGGTATATACATAACCTGAATTGAAACCGGTACTGAATAATCATAACCTGATAATCATCACCTGACTTATATCTCATCTGCCAGCATAATAATGTCGTACACCATGTGCACACTCTAGTGGGCAGACTAGGGCCACTAGAACCCAGAATGGACCAACGACCATTCCAAGCAAATACATGACATGATAATACATACCTCAAACATGGTAGAGTATTTATTATCATAGTAATACCCAGTCTGAGTCCCCACCTAATCTGTCAAAATAAAAACGTAGTGCTGATAATCGTAGCCTGATCAAACTGAAACATAATATAAACAATTACTAAATACTATGCTCAGACTGATAAAAATAGTTGTTTAATATGTTAATATGCTCTACTGGAACTTGACATGATATTTGGACTTAACCGGTATAACCGGAACCGACTTAATATAGAAATGGACTAATATGAATTTACTAAACTGGATTAAACCCTTAAATTTAAGTGAAAATGGAACATAGACATGAACCGAGACTTAAATCATTCAAATATACGCTGAACCAGTCTGAACCGGTCAGCTTCCGATTTAGCCGGACCGCCGGCCTACTGTGGTCGGGCGGTCGGCCGCAAGCTCGGCCAACGGGCCTATTGAGGCCGCGGGCACGGGCTCTGGCATGGGTTGTGCGCGGGCACTGGCATGGCTGAACGTGGAATGGCTGCTGCAGGCCTTACTGCGAAGCACTGGGCACGGGCATGGTCGCTCGCGTGCGCTGGCGTGCCATTGGGCACTACTGGTATGACCTGACGCTCGCTGGCATGACAGGCGTCAGTCTGGTCCAGCTGGACGTGATCTGGGACTTTTGCGTGCGCCTAGCGCATCGCAGACATGGTACTGGGCGTTGCCGGGCACTACGGGCGCTGGCCTTGCGCGACTGGCGCTGCTGGCACTACCGCGCGCCGTAGCAGGCGACTGGGCACATGGACGTGCGCACTGGCATGCGCGGTGACTTGCTGGCGTGCACAGGTTCTGGCAACGGACTACTGCTGCGGACTGGGCTATGCGCGACGCCCTACGGCATACACGTACGTTGTCCGCCCGCTCTGGGATGACTGCCGGCACGCTGCTGATGCTGTGTGCGGGCAGCGCGACCACGACCGGCCCTTGCCGGCCGTCCGACGACTTTCTCCAGCAACTTCAACATAAATCATCATGACATGATATAATATGTCCAGATATACTCAAATTGCTCGAAAATTATAAACTTTACTCAATGAACTAGGATAAGCCGTGGCATGCACTACGTGCGTAGCCTACGACTTTAAGCCAATTCCTCGACCAAACAACAACTTGTCTCGAAAAATACTACTTAACTGAACATGAATTAACATATAATGATCATACAAACATAAATTTCTCAAGAGATGGCGGACAGAAATGAAAGTGGTTCGGGCTTGGCTTAGCTTGCTTTAAACCGAGCATACACGGCTATAACATGATCCGAACAACAACTTATCTTGACAATTGCTACCTGACTAATCATAATATATCCAAAAATGACTATTGCAACATGAATTGCTTGGAGATTATCGTATAAAAATAAACATAGCTCGGCATGGTCTAATTGGCACAATCGAAGGAAACATGACATTTTCATGAACTTAGCTGCATGATTTGAGTCCAACATGCTTATAATAACATTGAAATAGAGTCAAGAAGGGATTACCTCCTTAACTGCTCGATCAAATATTCAGAACTCCCAAGCTTGCTCGGCTTGAATGCTTCCGTGCGCACGTGCGGTAAGAAAGATCTTAAACTTACTTAATTTATCCAACTCTTGCTTAATGATTAACTAGAGTGAAATGCCCGGTTTTTACTCTCCCTTCTCGTATAAATAATAGAGTGAAATAGAGTAGAATTTGGTGAAATGAAAAAGGAAACTATAGCCAATGGCCACACGCCATTTGCCTTGCATTGGAGTGGCTAGGTGTACATAAAATGCTTAGTCATCTCTCACATTGCTTAGTCACTCCCTAAATAAATCTCAAGCTTCCACATGGCTAAGTGACATGATGGACTTTCACGTGAACTCTTGCTCCAAGGCTTCAGCACTTAGGTAGCCTTAAGCGTGCTTTTACTTACCTTAAATATAATTGGTGTGAGCTAAGGACAATTTGCCCTAATGACTTGCGGTAGCATGGCTTAGCGAGTGATCAATGGCCGATTAGGTCACTCGATAAGAAATTAACGCATGATCAAAGAACTTAAGCTCGGTAACATGAAATTAAACATGGATTAACTTATGACCTATAAGATTAATTATTTAGAATTTATTCCGAGCATAAACGGGACTTCGAAAATTAATTCGAAGAATCGTGACTTGGACAATTAGTTCCGAATGATAATGATTGATAAAATAATTATTTCGGAACTAAACGCATAATTTACATTAATAATATACTGGGTTATTACAATCTGCCCTCCTTAAAATATTTCCGTCCTCAGAAATACAAAACGGAACATATATACATAGGACATAAGAAATATATACATCAAAACTGAAAATCAGGAAAACGAGCGCGAATATCAGCCTCCTGCTCCCAAGTGGCTCCGTGGCAATCCCACTGAATACGAACGAGGGGAACATCACGCTTCCGGAGCCGTCGAACCTGTCAGTCCAACACAGCTACCGGTCTCTCCTCGTAAGATAAATCTGGATGGATCTGAATATCGGTATGCGGAATGACATGATAGGGGTCGCACACGCACTTGCGTAACATGGATACATGGAAAACATTATGAACACTGGACAACTTGGGAGGTAAGGTTAATCGATACGCAACTTTGCCCACTCGCTCGAGAACTACAAACGGGCCAATGAATCGAGGGTGCAACTTCCCTCTCTTCCCGAACCGAACGACTCCGTGAAATGGACGAACTCTGAGAAAAGCTCCCTCACCAACCTCGAACTGGATATCTCGTCGATGTTGATCGGCTGATGATTTCTGTCGACTCTGAGCTGTCTTGAGTCTCTGCCGGATCAAGTAGACATGTTCTGCAGTTTCCTCGATCATCTTCGGACCGAGTACTCGACGCTCACCGACATCGTCCCAATAAAGAGGGGAACAAAACTTACGACCGTACAGTGCCCGTAAGGAGCCATCTGAATAGAGGCGTGATAAATGTTGTTGTAAGCAAACTCGACCAATGGCAATAACGACTCCCACTTAGCACCCCTGTCAACAACCAAAGCTTGTAACATATCCTCCAATGTCTGAATAGTCCGCTCGGTTTATCCGTCAGTCTCTGGATGGTAGGCTGAACTGAACTCTAGTCTTGTGCCCATCGCCTTGTGCAAACTCTCCCAGAATCTGCTGTTGAACCTGGGATCTCTGTCTAACACGATAGTGACGGGCACTCCGTGGAGTCGAATTATCCCACGGGTGTAAATCTCAGCCAACTTGTCCAAATACATATTCATGGATACTGGTAAGAAGTGAGCAACCTTAGTTAATCTGTCCACCACGACCCAAATAGCATCGTGATGTTTAGACGACCTCGGTAACCCCGTGACAAAATCCATCGTAACTTCCTCCCACTTCCACTTCGGAATCGGCAGTGGTTGCAGGAGGCCCAAGGGACTATTGTGCTCTGCTTTGACTTGCTGACAGGTTAAACATTTCCTCACAAAGTCGGCTACGTCCTTCTTCATCCCTCGCCACCAGAACGACCTTTTCAGGTCATGATACATCTTCGTGGTCCCTGGGTGAGCTAAATATGGTGCGGTATGAGCTTCGCCAATATCTCTTTCCGCAACACCTCGACTTTTGGTACAACAATCCTGCCTCGAAATTCCAAGGCCCCATCAGTGCCTCGGTGAAAACCCTCGACGCCTCCAGCGCGGACTTTGGCATCAGTAGCACGAATAAATTCTCATCAGAAGCATGCTCCCGCCGGATCCGTTCCCTCAACATCGGCTGAACCTGTATAAAACTGACACTCCCCATGATTGCTGTAGGAAGTGCATCAACAACCTGTATCTGCATCCGGGCGAACTCCTGGATAAAATGGTTCTGCTGAGTAACAACATACATCACGTCATCCTTCACCTTACGGCTTAGGGCATCAGCAACGACATTCGCCTTCCCCGGATGGTACTGGATCGTGCAGTCATAATCCTTGATGAGCTCTAACCAACGACGCTGTCTCATGTTAAGATCCTTTTGAGTGAAGATATACTGTAAGCTCTTGTGATATGTGAAAATTTTGCATCGACCGCCGTATAAATAATGTCGCCAAATCTTGAGGGCATGAACAACTGCGGCTAGCTCCAAGTCATGCATCAGATAGTTCTTTTCATGGGGCTTTAACTGGCGTGAAGCGTAAGTAACGACCTGACCATCCTGCATGAGTACGCATCCCAAACCCTGTCTTGAAGCATCACTGAAAATGGTGAAACTCCAAGAAGGATCGGGAATAGTCAACACCGGTACTGTGGTTAGCCTCTTCTTGAGCTCCTGAAAGCTCGATTCACATCGATCAGTCCACTCGAACTTTACAGACTTCCTCGTCAGCTGGGATAAAGGAAGGGCAATCTTGAAAAAGCCCTCAATGAACCTGCGGTAATACAGCCAAACCGAGAAAACTGCGAACCTCAGATGGACTCTTCGGTGTCGACCAGTTCTCAACAGCGGCAACATGGCCAAGAAAGGCTACTCGTTGGAGCCAGAATTCATATTTGGAGAATTTAGCATATAACTTTTCTCGTCTAAGGGTTTCAAGGACAACCCTCAGATGCTCCTCGTGTTCCTTCTGGCACTTGGAGTAGATAAGAATATCATCAATGAAAATAATAACAAACTGATCAAGATAAGGATGGAAGATGCGGTTCATCAGGTCCATAAATACTGCTGGAGCGTTGCTGAGGCTAAATGGCATTACCACGAACTCATAATGAAACGTACCGAGTACGAAAATCAGTTTTTGTAATGTCTGACTCTTTGATTTTCAGCTGATGGTAGCCTGATCGTAAATCAATCTTGACGAATACACAAGCTCCCCTCAGCTGGTCAAATAAATCATCAATCCTGGGAAGCGGATATTTATTCTTCATCGTCAACCGGTTAAGATCTCGGTAATCGATACACATGCGCATAGAGCCGTACTTCTTTTTAACGAAAAGAACGGGTGCTCCCCATGGTGACACACTCGGCCGAATAAAACCGAGTTTAAAAAATTCCTGAACTTGCGCCTTAAGCTCTTACAATTCTTTCGGCGCTATTCGATAAGGTGCTTTGGAAACTGGGTCGGCTCCTGGAATAAGGTCAATAGAGAACTCTACCTGCTGGTTAGGTGGTCCTCTTGGAAGTTGGTCCGGAAACACGTCCACAAACTCACGAACAACAGGAACGTCGTGAGGTGTTCGTGCCTTCGGTGAATCATCGACAAGGCTTACAAGATAACCTTGAAAATCGCCTCGTTGTAACATCTTTTTGGCTTTGGCCATATAAATAACACGGGGAAAAGAACGAGTCTTGGTGCTAAAGAAAGTAATATGATCATTTCCCGGAAGATAAAGAGAAATCTCCTGGTCATGGCATCAGATATCTGCATGAAAATATGTTAGCCAATCCATGCTGAGAATGAGGTCAAAATCCCTCATCTCGAGAACATAAGCATCGGTAGACAATATACAACCACCGATTTAAAGGCTGAGATCTGTAGCTTTGGCAGTAGTCACTATCTTCCGTCTCGAGGCTAAACTCACCTCGAGAGGATCGACAATGGTAATGGCATGTACTCCGATGGCATCAAGACATCGTCGTGATATCAAATAGTGAGTTGCTCCAGTATCAAATAAGGCGAAAACAGGAACATCGTTAAACATAAGCATCCC
>CACSLK010027838.1:2282442-2301402 GCA_902706635.1 Striga hermonthica | reverse complement strand
TACTTTTAAATCCAAAATTTTTGTTTTTTAAGAAAATGGACTAACAGTCTGATAACTGGTCATCGGATCAAAAGGGCTAAGTTTAACAAACAGTGAAAACTCAGCGGAAACCGTAGCGGCAAAACATGTAAATCCCACTACGGGAGATAGTAACAACCCCGCTAGGCGTAATTCAAACATTATAAGCATCACTCCTGCATAATTCAAACTCTATAAGCATAATCCTGAACTATCCGCCATCTCACACCTCCGGTCCGACTCCATGACCTGAAAAACATAATAAACATGGGGCGTGATCACTAAAGTCCACTGTGCTCTGTAGGAACTCATACTAAAGTAAACACTGAAAATAATTGCAATATCATGATCCTGGTATATACATAACCTGAACTGAAACCGGTACTGAATAATCATAACCTGATAATCATCACCTGACTGATATCTCATCTGCCAGCATAAAAATGACGGACATCATGTGCACACTCTAGTGGTAGACTAGGGCCACTAGAACCCAGAATGGACCGACGACCATTCCAAGCGAATACATGACATGATAATACATACCTCAAACATGGTAGATTAATTATAATCAATGAATACCCAGTCTGAGTCCCCACCTGATCCGTCGAAATAAAAAGGTAGTGCTGATAATCGTAGTCTGATCAAACTGAAACATAATATAAACAATTACTAAATACTATGCTCAGGCTGATAAAAATAGTTGTTTAATATGTTAAGATGCTCTACTGGAACTTGACATGATAGTTGGACTTAACCGGTACAACCGGAACTGACTTAATTTGGAACTGGACTGATATGAATTTATTGAACTAGATTAAACCCAGAAATTTAATTGAAAAATGGAACATAGACATGAACCGGGACTTAAATCATTCAAATGTACGCTGAACCGGTCTGAACCGGTCTGAACCGGTCAGCTTCCAGTCTGGCCGGACCGCCGGTCTGCTGTGGCCGGGCGGTCGGCTGCTAGCTCGGCAAACGGGCCTGCTGAGGCCGCGGGCACGGGCTCTGGCATGGGTTGTGCGTGGGCACTGTCATGGCTGAATGTGGCATGGCTGCTAGAGGCCTTACTGTGCAGCACTGGGCACGGGCATGGTCGCTCGCGTGCGCTGGCGTGCCATTGGGCACGACTGGCATGACCTGACACTCGCTGGCATGATAGGCGTTAGCCTGGGCCAGCTGGACGTGATCTGAGACTTTTGCGTGCGCCCGGTGCATCGCAGACATGGTACTGGCCGCTGCCGGGCGCTACGGGCGCTGGCCTTGCGAGACTGGCGTTGCTGGGCACTACCGCGCGCCGCAGCAGGCGACTGGGCACATGAACGTGCGCACTTGCGTGCACGGTGACCTGCTGGCGTACACAGGCACTGCCAATGTACTGATGCTACGGACAGGCTATGCGCGACGCCCTACGGCATACACGTACGCTGTAGGCCCGCTCTGGGCTGACTGCCGGCACGCTGCTTCCGCTGTGTGCGGGCAGCGCGACCACGATTGGCCCTTGTCGGCCGTCCGACGACTTCCTCCGGCAACTTCCACATAAATCATCATGACATGATATAATATGACCAGATATTCTCAAATTGCTCGAAAATTATAAACTTTACTCAATGAACTAGGATAAGCCGTGGCATGCGCTACGTGCGTAGCCGACGGCTTTAGGCCAATTCCTCGACCAAAAAACAACTTGTCCCGACTAATACTACTTAACTGAACATGAATTAACATATAATGATCATACAAACATAAATTGCTCAAGAGATGGTGGACAAAAATGAAAGTGGTTCGGACTTGGCTTAGCTTGCCTTAAAACGAGCATACACGGCTATAACATGATCCGAACAACAACTTATCATGACAATTGCTACCTGAATAATCATAATATATCCAAGTATGACTATTGCAACATGAATTGCTCAGAGGTTATCGTATACAAATAAACATAGCTCGGCATGGTCAAATTGGCACAATCGAAGGAAACATGACATTTTCATGAACTTAGCTACATGATTTGAGTCCAGCACGCTTATAATAACATTGAAATAGAGTCAAAAAGGGATTACCTCCTTAACTGCTCGATCAAATATTCAGAACTCCCAAGCTTGCTCGGCCTGAATGCTTCTGTGCGCGCATGCGGTAAGAAAGATCTTAAACTTACTTAATTTATTTAACTCTTGCTTAGTGATTAACTAGAGTGAAATGCCCGGTTTTTACTCTCCCTTCCCGTATAAATAATAGAGTGAAAGAGAGTAAAATTTGGTGAAAATGAAAGAAGAAACTATAGCCAATGGCCACACGCCATTTTCCTTGCATTGGAGTGGCTAGGTGTACATAAAATGCTTAGTCATCTCTCACATTGCTTAGTCACTCCCTAAATAAATCTCAAGCTACCACATGGCTAAGTGACGTGATGGACTTTCACGTGAACTCTTGTTCCAAGGCTTCGACACTTAGGTAGCCTTAAGCGTGCTTTTACTTACCTTAAGTATAATTGGTGTGAGCTAAGGACAATTTTCCCTAATGACTTGCGGTAGCATGGCTTAGCGAGTGATCAATGGCCGATTAGGTCACTCGATAAAAAATTCATGATAAATGAACTTAAGCTCGGTAACATGAAATTAAACATGGATTAACTTATGACGTATAAGATTATACTTAGAATTTATTCCGAGCATAAACAGGACTTCGAAAATTAATTCGAAGAATCGTGACTTGGACAATTAGTTCCGAATGATAATGATTGATAAAATAATCATTTTGGAACTAAACGCATAATTTACATTAATAACATATTGGGTTATTACAATAATGATAAAAAATGGATCCTCTCGACATTTCCAAAGCCTTCCATTTCCCTTTATACAATTTCCATTTGGTAGGTTAAACTGCATAATTCCTTAATATGTCATCTGCCAATTGAGCTATTGTGAAATTTGAATTTTTCCTAAAAGTGCCAATATACTCCCTAGCAATCCAATCTCCTGCCACTTGTCTAGTGTGCACATCCCTATGGCATCTATGTTCATGATTCAAGTACTTAATTGCAAACCTACCCTCAGACATAACTGGAGAAGCATAAAGACTTCATGGCCAACCCTCAACACACTTGGCATGTATATGGCTTTTGCTGGTTTTGACATTCCTTAAGTTGTAGACATTAACAATGGCAACCTTTTGCATAGCCCTTCTAATCTGTTCTACAGATTCAAACCTCATCCTAAGCATAAAATCAAAGTTTTATTTATCATAGTTAGGATCATAAAAGATCTTTTTTTTTTACTCCTAGGTCTTTTCTCATCTACATCAAACTCATCACTACTGGAAGAGTTTGATACTACAACACAGTCAAAATCTGAACCCTCAGATTGTAGTTCTGCTTGATCATCAGGAAATTCCACGTGTACAAAATTAACATCCTCCATAAATGGAGCAACCCTCTTATATTACTTAAAGTTCCTTCAAGCAACAATTCTCTCTTCATCATCTGAAGCAAGTTCATGATCCGACAATCCATCATCAGATGAACTCTCATCTACAGGCACATAATCTTCATCTTCACTACTATCAAAAAGCCTTTCCCCTCAGTACTATCCTTCCCCATTGGTATCATCACAATAGGCTCATCTTCATGAGTCTGAATTTCAGAGTAATTATGATCACCCTCATTTTCTTCTTCCAAGCAGTTATCCACAAAAACATCAATTATCTTCTCTCCTTTCTGAACATATTCTATCATCTCCATAACTCCATCATCCTTTTGGACAAGTCTCATACCATCAGACCCTTCAACCCCTGGAACTTTGTAATATAATTTACCCCAACTTGTGTATCCAAGCTTTTGCACTTCATCCTCTAAGTCTAGATAACCAAACCTATCAACATCTAAGTCATGTAAAATCTTAAAACCAAATCCATTATATTCCATCCCTAAACTGGTCCTACTGAATTTTTCATCATGGTTTAAATAAATGAGAACTCATCGCTGCAAGTTTCAAATATAGATACATTTAAACATACGTACAATATATAAGCAAATTTAGAATATGCAAAACTTAATTTCAATGAATTAACCAGTATTTCAAAATCCTACAAAAAATGCCCAAATCACGAAACCCTATCTTTTGGCACAGGGGGAATACCTGTTCTCCATTGATGACACAACAAATTCATTCGAGCTCCACCTCTGATATGCTTCTGTTGGCTCTCAATTTTGTCTTTCCTCTCAATTTTGCAGCTCCTCAAAGTTGGGGTTGAAGAATCGGGATTAGGGTTGTAGAGAGAGGGGAAAAATTGGGAAGGAGAGAAATAAAGAAATTGTGATGTGGAAATGGGTATATGTATGTTATAAAGCATAAAAGCCACATCAGTTTCAGTCATCTCATCACCTCGCCGGCCAGCTCAGCAAGAATGGGCTCAGAAATCTCGTCGGAGCTTAAAATGCAACAGATATAAAAGGTTGGGAATTTAATGGCCAACTTAAAAAAGTTTAGATTTATGTGCATTTCAGTAAAAGGTCGGGGTTTTTTAAGCAATTAGGCCTTTATAATTCATTGCAATTATTATTATTATTATTATTATTATTATTATTATTATTATTATTATTATTATTATTATTATTATTATTATTATTAGTGTAGAACACGTGTGATGCACGAGAGGGATAATTTTAAGGCTATTTACCTACTTTATCATTATATTCGTAAATAAATAAAATCAAATAAATAGAATAAAAAATAACATTATATATTATTAAAAAAAATTCTTTGTAGACTATTTTTTTTGCGTTGTAGTCAAACCATCTTCCACGCAAAGTAATATTTTCAATCCTTGACATAGAATGGTCAATGTTTCGCAACAACATGACTGCGGTTCCTATCTAAAGATTCGACTCATCGTTCGACACTCCAAAACGTATGATTGTATTCAATTACTTGAGGTGTGGACATCGGACAAAAAATACTACTGGAATCAGATTTGCACGTATTATTAGAGCTCAAATATGTTTGACCATCAGTCACGTTTAAAAACGTCATGTATTCATTCATAGACTCAACCACCTCCAACATTGGGGCTAGTCCCATATCCTTCAAATAATTGGGATCACCAGTTACATCTTTAAATAGTGGAAAGGTTCTCTCAGCAACTGCAGCAATATAATCATCACTGAGCTTCAACAATATATCATCATGTATGTCTATCAATGTAAATCCATCATTCGGTCCCCCAATAGTTCAATCTCCGACGCTCGCTATCCAAGTAGAAATAGTAGACAGCTCCTCGCATTCGTCTGTATCACAAATTCTCTGAAGACGCATATTTTTTGTAAGTCTCAACACAGTACAGTTAGCTCATATGTCGGAAAAATCAGTTGCAACATTCACAATATCACGACGACTTCCCTTTCAAATAAGCGGGATGATATGTCGAAAATCCTCATCGTGAAATAGGATTTTTAAGTAATTCTTGTATTCAGCCTCAAATTGGTGTTTAATTATTCGAATAGTACGCAACATCACAGGGTAGTTTTTTTAGTTATAGTGAAATACTTGATCCGACCAAATTCGCACCTCAGGTTTAATTGAATTAAATAAGTAAATTGTGTGTTTGTGTAATAAAAAAATAAATCGAAAGCAAACCTAATAGACAACATCAATGTACACTAAATTAATAGGGGAGAAGAAAAAAGTATACTTCAGATCAATTCCATAAATTTTTAGTATGAATAACAAACGCAATAAATTGTCTATAATTCATGTTAGTTTCCAGGTTAATTGATATATTTTCCATAGAAAATGCCATCAAATACCAAAAATAAATTCACCCAGTCTACACCATATATTGATTGATTGATTTCTAGGTATAGTACTTTATACCATATATTGATTGATTAATTTCCAAATCTATTGGATATGATATTTTTAGCCGAGAAACTACTACTATTTTAAAAATAATCAAACTTTATATATATATATATATATATATATATATATATATTATTCTTATTATTATTTATGTGGTTTTAAGAGATTTTGTTTATGCTATTGAAATTAACTAGCTATTTTTTTTAATATATATATATATATATATATATTTAGTTAGTGTTATTATATAACTAAATAGTTAAAAAAACTAAGTTACACTTAAATTGATATAAAAGGTAAAGATTAGCTTATATAGTCAACTAAAATTGATTGTTGATTGTGATTTAATATTACACTAGTACAATGCACGTGTACTATATGGTTACTTAAATATATTAAAATTTTTACGATAAAAAAATAAATATTTATATTTTTATGGTAAGTACAATTGATTTTGAAAGGCAAGTTCTATCGAACGGCCATTCGATCAACGATGCGTTATGGATCCGACTGTTGGGCTATTAAATATGAAAATAAAAAAGAAATGCGATTGAGAGAGATGGGAATGTTGATATAGATGTGTGGGCATAATATTTTATATAAGATTAGATATAAAGTTGAGGCAGCGTTAATAGAAGAGAAAATGATAGAATCACGATAAAGATGGTTTGGACATGTGCATAGGAGAGACTTCTAAGAACCGGTGAGAAAAGTAGAAATATTAGAACTAAGAACACAAATTAAAAGGGGAAGAGGTAGATACACCTCATAAAACTAAGAATGAGACAATAACAAATAATTTAAAATATTTAATTTAGAATGAAGATATGTGTTTTGATTGAGCACGAAGGTGACATGTGATTCATATAACCCACCCACTTAGTGAGATTTTAACGGCTTGTTTGATTGTTGATTGATTGATTTATATTTTTATTGTGCAATCATGTATGATGAATATACAACAACAATTAATAACTAACTAACTGATAATAATTCAAAATGATTCCCTATAATTTACACTAAATTTTTCAAAAATGATATTTTTTTAATTATATTTTTTAAAGTTTATTGTCCAAATTAAATATTTTTTTACGAATTCATATATTATTCCAAGTTTTTATTTTTATTTTTTTTAAACAAGTTTTATTGTATTGTCAGTATATATTATATTTAGAGTCAGTGTATCTCATTTCTTATATTTTTCAGTTACTTTAATTTAGTATAATTTAATAACTTAGAATAGTATCTACGCAGAAATGTCTACATTATTAAATATAAAAATATTATATTATATTTAATTATGATATTTTTTATATTTATAATTTTAAACAACATTATAACATTCAACTCGCCATATAATCTACTTAAATTGAGATATAATATTATAATATTTCTTATATTTTTTTTTCGATACGATAGAAGGTTCTATTCATCTCAAAAGCGAGAAACAATCAAATTCAAAATCTACAAACTGAAACAAGAACATGGGAGGACACGCTCAAAGCAGCCTAGAGCCTCTACAAACACATTAACTTGATTATATTATGCAATACTTAATTTCTTTATTTTATCCATAATATTTGCAAAAAAAAATACACATAAACTTGATTATTATACGTTGTATTGATGAATGTGATTCTAATTATTTTTATAAAATGATTTATATTTTTATTTGATATTTCTTAACTTGATTTGATAACAAAATTACTTGTATTTATAAAGATAGATGAAATTATTTTTATTTTATATATGTAAAATGGATGCCAAATTGAAATTGTTAATATATAATTATTTTGATATGTCATATATAAAAAATAAAATACAAATAAAAAAGTTACAAAGGCATTTGTAGAAGAGGCTTTGCGTTCCGAAGTTGCTAGAGCTGTGGAAGGAGATCTTAGAGGAGGCACACATTGCACCGTACTCTGCCTATCTTAAGAGTACAAAGATGTATCAGAACCTGAGATGTCTTTATGGTGGAGAAGACTGAAGGGGGACGTAGAAAGGTTCGCAGAGCGCTATTTAATGTGCCAGCAAGTGAAGTCCGAGCACCAAAGGTCGGCGAGGTTGCTTCATCCACTCTTTATCCCCGAGTGAAAACGGGAACATATCATAATGGACTTCGTGGTGAGCTTGCTGGCGAAGAGGGAGAACGATGTCATTTGGGTGATGTGAATTGTTTGACCAAGTCCGCACACTTTCTGTCGGTGTGGATGTCTATGAAGATGGAGCAGTAAGCCCGACTTTACATAGAAGGGATAGTCCGACTTCATTGACTTCCCATGTCGATCGTATCAGACCGAAACACACAATTCACTTCTAGATTTTGGGTGAATCAACAACGTGCTATGGGAACGAGGTTGAAGTTTAGCACTACTTATAACCCTCAGACAGATGGCCAGTCGGAGCAGACGATCAAGACACTAGAGGACCTGTTGAGGTCTTGTTTTCTTAATAGGGGTGACTTATCAGAGGATACCTTGCCACTGGTGGAGTTTGCCTATAACAATAGTTATCAGACGACCATTCAAATGGCACCGTATGAGGCTTTGTACGGAGACAGGTGTAGGTCACCCTTGTATCTGGTTAGAGTCGGCGAGAGGAAGGTTCTAGGGTCAGAGATCATTCAGAAGATAGTAGAGCAGTATGAAATAAGAGCGAGGATCAAGGCAATCTAGGATAGGCAGAAGTCCTACACCGATTAGAGGAGGAATGGTCTACAGTTCAAGATAGGCGATAAGGTCTTGTTGATGGTCACACCGATGAAGGGTGTGATTCGATTTGAGAGAAGAGAGAATTTGCATCCTCGTTACATTGGTCCTTTTGAGATTCTAGCCTGAGTCGGCAACCTAGCTTATCGATTGGCTCTACCACCGTAGCTCTTCAGGAGTGATAGATGTGCTCCATGTCTCAATTTTGAAGAGATATGTGCATAACCCCGGGCACATAGTGAACTTAAACAAGCTTCATGTGGGCAGAACCTTATTTATGATGAGGTAACAATAGCCATTTTAGACCGAGAGGTCCACTAGTTGAGGAACTAGGAGGTGACGCTCGTCAAAGTCCAGAAGAGCCACCATGGCAAGGAAGATGTGACCTGGGAGAGCGAGGATTATATTCAGATGAAGTACCTGAATTTTATGTTTTGAGTTTTATCCTTGTCCTCTGTATTTTGTAATTTATGAGGACATAAATCTTTAAGAAGAGTAGATTGTAGTGCCCGTTCGATTAATAAAAGTTAGCTCGTTGTATTTTATTTCTGAATGCATTACACTGCATTTAATTTTATTAAGCTCTACTATGTTTGTGAAGTTCGACGATATTATCCATATGTCCTCATCTATTTAATCCAGTAAGTTAAATAATTTATGTAGATGTTTTCGTATACTCAAATAATTTCAAGTTTCGACAATTCTCTGGCTAAACAAAATTCATTCGATTTCAAGTTCTCGTGCAAGCCCTTTTGCTAATTGTTTCTACCAAGCAGCGGCCAAATACTTTTTAGCCTATGTACTAAGAAAATTTTAATTTTTGACCCTTTGTCCTCAAAACCAGCCCCTTTAAGCTCAAAAATTTTCAGCCCCTTATGCTCTTATTTTGGCTCCTTTTTGGAGTTCAATTTCAAATCTTTTGGTAGCCAAGTAAGGTAAGTTTGATCAGCTCTTATCTTCCCTTATTCTCGCCCAAATCAAATCCTAAACTCCCTGATTGCCCGCCCAAAATCACCCTATATAAGGCAAGTGAGATCACTTCCCCCTTATTGTTTTTCCTCCATTCTAAGTGAAGATTATTTTTTTTTATCATATTTCTTCACTAATTTTCGGCCTTTGTAGAGCAACAAAGAAACACCAAAGATTCTCCCTAAAACACTCATTTTTTCTCTAAAGAAATCCCCTCACATTCTTTGCAAAAGCTTTCTCCCATCCGAGTTACCGTGAGCCACCCGCAGCTACCACGAATGCCCACAGCAGCGCCTCGCCGAGCCCTGTCCACACACCGTCGTGTCTGGTAGAGGAGATCCACGCAACCCTTTACGCGATACCGTCTATGAGCGAGTAGCCGAGAGCTACCGAGGAGACCCGTGAGCGAAGTAGCCGAGCATTCTTGATTGCCGAAGCCCACAAATTCTATTCCTTTCTCCTTTGCTTGTAGATTCCCGAACAGAGGTATTGAGTCCAAAATCCTCTTTAAGTTATTTAAGAATTTGAGAAAGGCTTAAGGTTCTTGTAAAATTTTGGATCTTTTTAGACCTTGTTAATTTATGTGAAAATTTAAAGGTTATGTGAAAATTTAAGATGTTTGGACTCTCAATTATGCTTTGAACCTTTGTGCCATGAACCATGTAAAAATTGAGCCTTAGAGCCAAAGGTGTTGAGCCTTTAAGACCTTGAAGATTCGATTGTTTTGCCTTGAGATGTTGGCCTTAATCCTTACGTTTTATGCCTTGAAGTTTTAAAAAAATGTAAGCCTTTTAGCCTCAGAATTTTTTTTTTTATTATTGAAATTCTTTGAAAGTCTCTTGAAAACCCCTTGGAAGTACCTTAAAATATTAGACTTTGTATTATGGTGTTGAGCCTTGAGTTAGAGCAAAAAATCCACTTTTTTAAACTTAATTCTGAGCCTTAAAAAATTGATATGGATCAGTTGTACGTGCATCGAGAGTTTAGTTAGCCTTGATGTCTCATGTGTCGGGCACAAAACAGCCTACGGCCATTGTCAAACACTTGTCGCGTACGCTCACAGGTGCCTTGTGCAGACGTGCATAAGGAAGCGCGTCAGATGACCGCGCGGTATCGCAAGTACCAACGCCCTCGTACGCGCATGTTCCCACATCACCCAGACAGCACGCAATGTCCCAGTGCCCAGCGTCTCGTGCCCCAGCGACCCGTGACTGTCCCAAAAGCGCAACATGCATGCAATCAACCGTGCTTGAGCTTGACCCCAAACCTCAACACCCTATCCCACGAGCGAGCGCGCGCAAACTAACCACTTCACTGGGGAGAGTTGGGCCGCGTCGAGTAGGGGAGCGCCAAAGATGATCTTTAGGCCACGTCAGCCGCGGTCAAGCCGCGTCAGCCGCACCGAGCCAGCACCTAGCCACACTTTTTAGCGTTTGAACTTGTTTTCGAGCAGTGAACGTATTTTTTTAGTCAGATCATAAATTTTCACTTTGACAGCCTTTTTATTAAGCTTTCAAAAACCTTTTGCCGAGAGTTCCAAAATTAAGAAATATTTCACTAAGTCAAGAACCTTAATCTACGAAAATTCTTACAGTTGGTAAAATATTTTAACATGTTAAGTTAAGTTATTTATAAGAGTTATGCTTCTAAAAATTTAGTTTCCGAGGAGTCGAGTCCTCGAGTATCCCCATTGAAGCATCTGCATTTCATCTTCATTCAAGTATCAGATGGGGAAGTCTATGCTATGTTTTATTCCTAATACTTATTGTGGTATTATGATTCTTGTATGTTGCACGGGTATTCTTGCCTATGAGGGGCATATTATGTGTATTCTTCCGAGTGATTAGCAGCACCTGTGAGAGGCCAAACTTTTAGAACCCTGCCCGTGATGGGTAGCGTCTGTGATGTTGGGATCTGTGAGGATCTCGTTATATACTAGTTATGAATTCAATAGCAAACGTAAACTTATGCGCAACGGATCAAAAAGTTTGAAATATAAAACTTACGGCTGAAATTTTTTTGAATCTTGCGGATTAGGATTGACCGGGATGAGTACACGAACAAGTTGGATCAAACGGAAGGCGGGTCGGGTCGAATAGGTCGCGTGTCGTTATCGCGGGCTGGCGAGTCGCGGTCTGGTGACGCGTCGCGGCTTCTTGGCTGGTCGCGGTGGGTCTCGGCTCGTCGGATCGATGGTCCGGCAGGTCGGGCTTGTCACGGGGTCTGCTCCGGTTGATCACATGGTTGATGAATATATGTATCTCAATAACCTCGACTATATGTCTCAAACACCTATTCAACTTGTATCGGTGGAGCAACAAGAAGATGATAAAACTCGAACAGATACTTAGAGAGAGAGAGAGAGAAGGCGCGCATGATGTATATAATATCGCGTAGGAGAATTATGATCCCTTTTTCTGTTTCTCATGAGCCTAATGCTGTATATATAGAGCTAAGTACCCTTAAAAGATTAAGGATGTGACTCCTTAATTAATTAGACCAACTTTGGGCCAAGCCCACTCCTCTAATTAATTAAATAATATTATGGACCACTAACATAATATTATTGCATTTTCTTTTCCTAACCCAATTTTCAATTGAGACTCCAATAATAATTACCCGAATTACATTCTCATATTTAAGATATAATGTCCATTAATTAATTCGATTACTGATAATCAAGAATGAATTAATATAATATTATTTCACCGAAGCTAGCGCTCGTTAATCACATTATTACTATACCAAAATTTAATCCGCCTGCAAGGTTTTAGCATAATAATCCTTCATGAACTCACTTCAAGGACATCATCAAACTAAATGTACATGGTGATCGTAATATCCTAACAGCACATCATATATGTGGTAATATTACCCAAGACAGTGGGACTATTAATCCAGTGAACTGAACCTTACCCATGTGAATCAAAATAATATATACTTCATATATATGTCTGTTTAATATCTTACGGGTTATGAGAGCGCAGTAATTAACAGAGGCTTAGTTCGTTTACGACGATCAGTATAAAACAAAATTCTCCTCTTTGGGATCATGTTCAATACATAAATGTACTAGTGCAACTAATCAGTCAAGATAAACTATACCGTTGACACTACAGCCGTTCGGATGAGGTGTTCATTTCCATCTAGGTTGTAACTCCCAGATTTGTATTTACTATATATGGAGCTCGACTATATTTCCATAAATATTAAGTTTCTAAATTTGATGCATTTATTAAATTTATTTGCATTAAATTAAATAATTAGTATTAAAGTCTAAGCCATAGAGAACTTATTCGATTTTAATTATTGAGGTCGGCTCTATCTAGCCCAAGTGTCGGTTATATTTTTAAAACCGAACCTTGGATTAATTGGAATTTTATGTAATCGAACCGAAGCTGAATAATTTAATTATTCGAGCCCAATGGATTTTGAGCGGTCCAATTTACTAGTCGGCCATTTTTAATTAGTAGTCGAATTAATTTTCCAGCTCAAGCAATAATTTAAATATCGAGCCCTCGTAGTATTTTAATTCCAGGCCTAATATTAATTTTCGGCCCAAGTCAAAATTATTACTACAAGCCGTCATATTTTTAATTAACGGACCATTTATATTCCTTAGTCAAGTGTAGTAATTATCCTAGCCCAAGTCGATGCCCAATATCTTAGCCCGATTATGTAGAGATTTCAAGCTCAGTTCTTGGCCCAACAAGAAGAAAAACCCTAAGCTCACATGCTCCTCTATAAATAGATGTTCCCTTGTCTCCAACACACCAACATCACAAGAAACCCTAGCCTCCCTTTTCACCCTACACTTACTTTTCATCATCTTCCTTTCAAAATATAAGATCCCATCACCTTTATCATCAAAAGCAAGAATATCAAGAGCAAAGCTTAAGTACATGGCGTGAAACTCAAAGATCAGGCCACTACTCCTGGTTTTTCGGTGAAACTCCGGCGAACCTGCAGCCGAGCTGCCTCCTCACACGCGCAGCTCCTCAGCCCGTCATCCCCGAGCTCAGCCCTGCCGAAAAATGGTGAAACCCACAACCGGCGCGCCTCCCACAGCTCACCACGAGCTGAGACCCTCACGGCGACCAGCTCCACCGCTCTCTTCCGCGTCCGTACCGGTGACCAGCTGCAAGTCGGAGCTCATTCGTGAGCCTACAGCTCGCCTCCGTCGTCCACAACATCAAACCACCGTGTCTCAGCCAAGCCCCGATGTTCCAGTCAGTTTCAGCTCGCCTCCTCCCGACCAGCCACCGCGAGCTCGACCTCAGCCCAACAACGTCGTCCCAAACCAAGAGCCACCGCGAGCCGGCTCCACTCCCACACGCACCAGCTCCGGTCGAGCCCGAAACTGTTAGATCTATTTTGGATTAAATATGTGTAACTAAGACATTGGGTCATTATATTGTTTAGCCAAATTAAGTGATCAAATTATTGTATATTGGCTAAGGAACTTAATTTAGATTGTGAAATGATTAGATGTGGACACCCGGTAATATTATTATTTGGTGACGTAACAAATAATAATATTAAACTTAAGGACCTGAATAACATATAATTTGGGTCAAAATTATTTATGAGTGGAGTCCCCAAAAGCCGTGAAAATAGAGTGATGCCCATTAAGGATAACCCATAAGGAATAAAAATAAAAAATAAAATAAAAAAAATATATCAGCAAATAATTGTGGTAGTTGTCGACAGTACATTACTTACAGTAATCAATTAAAGGGTTTGGTTGGTATTAGTTTAACCAACACTTTCATTTATTTGGGCAATTATCAATATAAACGGGTGATATTAGGGCATCAGAAATCAATCAAGAAAGTTTTCTTTATACGTCTAAAGAAAAATACAGATAATTCACGGTTTTTTGGAAGATTTTCAAATCGCAAATTTAGTTAATCAATCAACATGAATCCTTCAGGTACGCTTCCTCTATTCGGTTATGATTCTCGATTATTCAATATGAAAGCTCTTGGGATTAATCTCGATTTATTTCGAATAAATTTAAATCCAGGTTTCTGTCAATTGGTATTAGAGCATCTTCATATTGTCCTCGAGAATCGAATTGTTTTCAATCTATATGTGATTGGTATTCGTATACGAATTAATTAAAGGGATTTGATAAGCCACATACTCTTTTGAAATCAATTTATGTGGTTTCGGTAAATTAATGAGAATCTGTATGTTGGTTAAACTCAACAAACTAAAGAACATATAGATCAAGAGCCAACGCTTTTAGGGAGATCCACTAGACAACGTAGAAATGCTATTCCAGACGATTATTTGTATTTCTTAAAGAAGAATGAGAATGTGGATGGCTTGAATAAGAATGATCCTATCAACCTCAAACAAGTCATGAAGGATCCCAACTCAAATAAATGGATTGAAGCGATGCGTGAAGAGTACAAGTCAATGCAAGACAATAAGTAATACAAGTCTAACGACCAACCGATCGAGAACCGCTTCGAGCTCACCTTCCTCGTCGGTAGAACGTCGAACCTGCACATAACTCTTACATCGGAGGTGTTTCCCGGTGAAGAGCCTCCAACGCTCAAGTCAGATCTTGAGAGATGAAAGACAGATGTAAAAATGCGTAAGAGTATCATAGATCGTTTTAGAAGTGAGAATCCTCGTCCCTATTTATAGGGACGAGCTACCTGTTCTACACGCGCAAGTTGGGCGAGTTTGGCCAACTGTCCTCTGCTCCTCCGTACAATCGCGCGCCTCCACTATCTTTGGTGTCAGAAAACGTGTCAAAAATGTCAGATAATGTCAGAGCTCGTTATCGCCGTAAGCCATTCACAAGGTGCCGCGTGTCCTCCTTCCACGTGCTGGGGATTCTTTCTTCTCTGTGACTCGATCAGACTCGCAATGGATATAGAGTTGTCCCTGAAATGCAAGGTGGTCGAGTCTACGACCACACCAGTCTGATCGTCTTCATCGACCAGAACCTCGAGCAGTTGGTGATTGTCTATTACTACCAAACGCTCTCTTCTCCGTTCCCTTATCATCTTTTCTTTACTGCGGGTATTCGGTCCCGTTCGACCAAGTCACTGATCTATTTTGTTCGGCTAATCCGACGAATCGGTCTAGTAGATAATATCCCATATCATCTAGTCCCCCCACCCTGGTCGAGTCTGAACGACTCGAGCTAAGAGTAGGCTTCGTCTGTATCGCTGAGGTTCTGCTTCTTTGGTTTCGACCACCCGACACATTTCCTACTTTCGTTCAACCACTTTATTTCGTAACTGCTCTTTTGTGATTTTGAATTTTGAATTCTGCCACCTGTCCGCCTTTACGGACGCGTCTTTTCGTTTGCCAGGCGTCATAATTGCCTCGTGAGGTGCGCTACTCCAAATGTCGTGCCACTTTAAGAACTCTTGCGCGTGTGAGCCGTTAGATCGATCGTTCCAATCCAACGATTAGTGTTGACGCGTCTCTTCACTTGTTCTGTAATCCTGGCCCTTAAAGTTTGTGATCCTACGGTCAGTATCTTTCCTCGTTCATTTTCTGTCCCTATAAATATTCAAACTTAGGGAAATTTTTTCTTTTTCCTACATTAAAGCTTTATGCAACTATCGAGCATCCTGCAACCTTGAATTCTCCATCTCCTCTGCAAGTTCTCCGTTGTTCGCCATGAGTAAGTTCTCTTAACTTTTCAATTTTTGTTTGTTGATTTTTAATTTTCGAATTCCTCCCCTTTTCCTCGAACTTCTTCTCAATTTTGGCCATGCCCTTTGTTTGCCCTTCCCACCGTGTTCTCCTCTGCTCTTCCTCTTTCTTCTTCGCTTGCTTCGTTCTTTATTTTTGTTTTCTTCTTTGATTGATTATAATTTATCTTCTTCTCTCTCTTTTTTTAGATTCTGCTACTTCGAGCGAGAACGATCGATACAGCTGGAAGGAAATGACTCCCTCTTCTTCTTCTGCAACCCCTAGCCTATCGAGCGATTACAAGAAATTCTTCATCCTGAGCCCATTTCCATCCTTCCCCCTGCAACGATCATAAGCAGCCCCTCAGGCACCGCCGTCTCTCTTTCCACTTACTTGGTCGACAAACCGCATGAAGAAGTCACTAGCCATCCCTCTTCTCCCCTTACGAACTCGTCTCGTCGACTTTTCGGTCAAGATGACGAGATCGAAGATGAAGATTATCCTCAGGATAATATCCCCCTGTCCACTCGTAACCCTAAGGACTTCATTCTTCTGTCTTCCCGTGTACCTACCTCTTCGACCATCCCTTCTCCTGCTCGAAAACCCAAATCGTCTAGGCCATCCTCGAGTTCTAACCGCCTCGATTTTTACTTAGTTGGTCATCCTGGGGCTTTCTATACTCCTGGCGATGATGATACATATGACCATCCTCCTACTGACTGTTATACTTTTTTCCGAGCATACTTCGACCTAGGTCTGCGCTTCCCCATCTGCCCGGCGTTGATCGACCTGTGCGGCTTGTATGGTCTACCTCTCAACCAAATTACCCCCAATGCTTTCAGGACATTAACATCCTTCATCATTTTGTCAATGGTCCGTATATGTAGAGTAGATTTGGATTTTTTTCGTTTATTGTTATTTTTCTTCGAAGCAAGCTGACGACCTGTATTTAAAAAGCCGGAATAATGCTTGCTTCATCACTGATCGACCATCTAATGTCCCAAGATGGAAAGATCAGTTTTTCTATATATCTCCTCATAACCTTACCCTTGGGCACCTACCCCTTGGTTGACAGAGGTGCTCAATAAACGTGCTCGTCTGCCTTCCAATCCGATCTTCGACCGTTGGATACAGGTGTGGAACTCGAACCCCGTCGCCTCTACCCCTCTGCTCCAAGACAATAACCTTCTCCACTATTGTGGGATTCTTACCCATAAAAAACTTTCCCCTTCTCTCACCGAAACCATTATCAAAATCCGAGTTGACCCCAAACTTGCCGAAGTTAATAAGACAGCTCGAGCAGGTGCTCGAATCTTCATTACCTTTTCTATTCATTTATCTTTATGCTTTGACTAAACTTCTTTCGGTCTATGTCTTATCGATGCAGATGGATTTTTGCATAAGCTTGACCTCAAGAAGTCCGGTGATAGGAGGTCTACCAATAAAGACGCCTCGGCTACTGTTGAGAAAGCGAAGGGGCAGTCCTCGACCAAGGATGTCGCTTCTCGCCCTGAAAATCCTAGAGCTTCCTCTCACTCTAGTAGACAATGAGCTTCTCCCTCTCTGCCCAGGCAGGTCGAGCGTCACTCTGGCCATTCAACCAAAGAGAGCGAGGCCTCCAAGAAACGTCTTCACTCTGAGGTGACAGGTCCACAATGCGCCAGCCTTCCACCTTCTCCTAAGCGACCTCAGCTTGAAACGCCTTCTGCGGGCCACCTCCTTTCCCAACATTCTCAATCTACTCTTTCCTTAGTATCGGAAGGACCTCGGGAGGCTGTGTCACGGCTGATGAGCTTTTTGTCGTTCGATGATACGCATCGATGGGGGGTGAATCGCCGGAATCAGGCCGAATATGGTATCCGTGTAGTGACACAAGTATATTTTTCTCTTAGCCCTCTCTTCGAGTATTCTTGTCCATATATTTCTCTTCTCCTATTTGTTATAGACTTTGGTCTCCATCGTGCCTTTCCTCGAGGAGACAATGAACGACACTGGTCGCTCAATCCCTGTACTTGAGGGCGACCACCAGTGCCTCGAGGTAGAAAATAGAAGGTTGAAGGCGGAGAACGAGGATCTGCTCAAGGCACGCCACGCCTTGGCTGAGCAACTGAAGAAAGATGAGCAGCGATATAAGGACACATTGAAGGGCAAGGATAAAGCCCTCGAAGTGGAGAGGGCTGGTCGAAAGAAGGAGGTTGAAGCGGCAGCCGTAGTTGCTATGGAGCAGTCCCGCCGAGCCTTGTGGAGGACCCAGCTTGGACAGGACTTCCTTAAGGCTTATCGAGACCAGCTAATCCAGGATTATCTCTGCTTGACTGCCTTCCTCAATGAAGCGGCTGGGATGGGTATGGATTTATATACCTACATCATGGAAGAAGTCGAGCGCCAGCTGAAGGAGATGGGGTTTACGGGCGAACTCGACCAGGATAAGACGTGGGAAGCGATTCCTTTTGCGCCCTCCAACTTCACCGTCGATCCCAGCTTGTCTGCTGAGCATCCATGGTGGACGGAGTCCTCGGAATGGACCCTAGCGAGGGATCCTTCCCTGAATAGTTCTATTTACGTGCCCAAGCCTGGCGAGACGCCCGTGGTCTACCTTTCTGTGGTTATTCCTCCCCAACCCCTGACCACTAATGCATCTTCCTCCTCTTCTAGTCCATCCACTGCAGCTCTTGCTCGACCAACCACCGCCCCGGTCTCCTCGAGCGCGGCTGCACAATCGACCACTTCTGGTG